>JAWRVF010001085.1:0-112285 GCA_036785485.1 Physcomitrellopsis africana
TGTCCTCTCATCATATTGCTTCAATAGATAAAGCTAATACTCATACTCTGAGCACAGACCCTGATGATAGCAATGTCGTGACACTCCTTATTCCTAGCTCCGAACTATTGGACAGGGCAAAAGAAACTTTGAAGGAATGGAAACTTGGTCTTTCCTTTAGAGAATCGATAAAGAGTGAGTACAATGCTGGTCTTACCATCAGACAGACAATGGCAACTATTTCAGCAGCAGGTAATTTAATATCTACCAACAAGGATATGGAAGATATTGGTACGAGACTAATAAATGTGTACAAGCCGTTTCTTGCAAATATCTTGACCCTATCATACGATACAGACAACAGTATGGCCTGGGACATAGTACACAATGGCTCTATATCAATCAGCAAGTCCAGTAAGGAGATTGAAGGGATACAAACAAAAGCTAAAGAAGTAGATGATGCCTATATCAAAAATAGAACAGAAGTAGATGACGATACTTCATCTTACTATCAACTGCAAACAGTCATAAAATTTTCACTCAAGTCCAAGCTTTTCAGCTTTTGCTATGCTTATGTACATAATACTAATCATAAGCTCATCAGCAAGATAAAGTCAACACTTCCCCCTGATCTAGATGAGAAAATGGGTGCTCTAAGGATTGAATATGCATTTGCATTAGCAGACACACTCTCTCATGATTCGTCCAATAAAATTACCACAAAGGAGAACGATGAAGTATACGAACAGCTCTTAAGCACATTATAGTGATATAACTGTTCCTGAGGTGTACAATTTAATGTAAAAAAAAATTAGAATCATACCAAATAGTATATGGGTGATTCTAATTTTTTATATTTATTGGGCTATATACTAACTATACTGTACAACCATATTGTTGTGATCACATTTTATATGATGCAACAACAAGATTCATAATGCTTTTTTGTTTGTAAATCTTTTCAAAGCCCTCTCTGTTTCTTTCCTTTGCAATTTCTTGATGTTCCTGCATATAAGCTCTTGTATGTTCATCTCTTTGTTTATTACTATGTGCCCATCCAAAAGAATCAAAGTCTTCAACTGTATATGTTGTTACGTTTATTATTACTATATTAGACGCAATACTAAATGACACCAGATATACTGTAAGTACAACATAACTAGCAACTGCATTTGAATGACTGACCTGCTTTATTTCAGCACATGAAACGGGTACATTGGACGCTGCACCAGAGATTGTCTTCATGTCATCATCACTAAGATCCCAATCGTTCTTGATCTCATCATCACTAACTCCACTACGAATAATGAGATGATGATATTCTCTTGGATCAAACAGAGGATGGTAAGCAAAATCAACACTTGTAAGTCTACGATATTCATCTATGGTACCTTTCCATTCATTGTAATAATCAGATTGATTATGATGAACAGACACAGCATTTCCCATGATAATAATTAATAGTACACTAAAAAATATCTTATATAAGTAAATGTAAGTCTAATTATATATTAACAAAAATCAAAAAAGAATCAGAATTTTTTTTTTATATATCTTCCTTCTCATCTTTTATCTTTAGCAGATTCATATCAAGTGATGAAGTAGCCCTGTCTACTATTTCTACTACAGCTTCTGAAAGCTTACATTGTAGAGAAGCTCTACTGCCAGACCAGAAGTACAAAGAGTCGAATAGTAAGGCAGGATATATGCGACAATGAACTCCTTCTAGAGGCTTAGGATCTATCTTCTCTTGTTTGGTATTATAGAAGGTAGTCCATACCTTTGAGTCTTTGTTACTTATAATAAGCTTTGCATACATTCTCATTGTTGTAGTACCATCTTTTGTAAACTCCTTTAATGGGTGCTTAAACATATCATCTATTGTATCCTTCGATACTTTGATGCCGACTCAGGATAGGCTTTGGGAGGAGCAAGCAGATATTTACTCCAGCGGAGGCCGAGGGACCCCGGGTCGTGGATTTGAAACAGAAGCCACGAATATGTTCCCCCAAGATGCTCCTCCTCAGGTTTTTACCGCCTCTGGTTCGTTGAGAAGAGGACTCATCGACCCCACTAGGAGAGATCCTCCCTTCACCCCATTCACAGGGAACAGACACCATGGGCGACAGCAGCAAGGCAAGAAGAGAGGACGACCTCGTGTTCCACTCCGGAGCTTGTTGACTGACGATGTGCACAAGATGGGCTGTGGAACAAGACACCCAGAGGGCAGCCACTTCATACAACAAATCATGCAGAAAATCAGAGGCAACTCGTCGACGTCCCTCAGTCCGAAGAGCTCGAATGCCGCAACCAAGAGAAGGAACACATGGAGCAGCTGTGTCTGGTTCTCTATTAAGTGATCTTCATCCGCTATTTTGTCATTGTAAGTGGATCTCACGTGATGTAATGTATGGAATGTGTGTAATCAGAAATGTCTGTAGTGCTCGAGAAATGGTGATCCATCCCTGTTCATGGTCATAGTTTCGCAGTCAACTACTGCAACAGATTCAGAATTCAGAATTCAACAAATCAGTTGGTCTTCCGCTTTATGTCCATCATTGATGGAGGCTCAGTGTATCCATGAGTGTTTTGTTTATCAGGAAGAGAATATGTTTGCTATAAAGCATAGTATGGGTCATTAAATGAATGCTATTCATACAAGTGGCTTAAGGAATATGTCATTTTCGTCAATTTAGTGCTTCGAAGTATGAATGGGTGCAAAGATGGATGTTTGATGATAGTGCATCTTTTTGCAGTTTGTACGAGAGTTTCAGTGATTGATGTATTTTTAATTTCTTTATTTAAATCCAATTGTTCATTTAACAAGGTTTCATTGATTGCTCACCATAGATTTAATATCTGAAAATTGTTGTCTTCACTCTTCCTTTACTCGGAAGAAGAATGCTTATACATTGGTTGAATATGCATGCAGGTAAAAAAATTAGTTTATTTTTTGAATTTTAGCACAAGAAAATACATGTATATATATATATATATATATATACAACTACTTTCACCAAAAGAAATATTCATGAAATATATTATTGTTATATCCTTGAAACCGTAACATCAAACCATTAAAGAAATGCCAAATAGCCATTTTAAGTTTGTCGTGTGTGATTAATTAGTGTGATCTATCCGACAAGATTATTTATAATAAATCTACACTTCTTTATGGTTCCGCATTGTCATATGGTGTGATTTTCTATTTGGAAATACATTGGATATCTAATTGTGAAGAATTGACTTGAAAATTATTGGCAAAATTTCAATAAGTGATTTATCCTTGATAAAAAAAATAAATAATATAAAAATATTACAAAAGAGAAGTTGTATAGATAAAACCCTCTTGTATTCAAGTAGGTTTGTACAAAAAGGATTCAAATTTCCACAAAAACCCTTCAAAACTTTGTTCACCTGCAAGGACTTATTTCTTATTGAACTTTAAAGTTCAATAATTCTTGATCCAACTATTAAATTTCTATGAAATTTATTTTAAGATGTAGACAATCTTCTTAACTTTCACCACAAGAAAGAATCAACTATAAATTTGCTTTTGATCGTCCGATATCTCAAAATCCCTAGTAGGTGTTTAAAACCCTAGCTTAGAGACACCCGAGGACTATTTTCCTTATATCTCACAAATCCAAAATTCTAATACCATAAAATTTTTGCACATAGTCTTGTGACATAAATATATACAATCTTGAAATTTTGAGCCAAAAATCTATCAAATTGTCTAAGATATAGCTCAAAATATAACCACTAGTTAAGCGGGGTCACTTACTACCCTTAACTTACAAGCACTAACTTCAACTCCCAATATTTCCTTCATCTCAGCTTAGATTTTATCAAGCCATATATAAAAAGTGTAGCAAAGAAAGTGTTCTTTCTAATCCCAATCGCCGATTGTCTATTGCTTTCCGTACGTGCGTGTTATTCTTAAAAGAATGATAGTAGATAGAATTTTTACACCCTAACTTTGAGCACCTATAATTCTTTCATAAAAAGTCCAAATCATACAAGATTTGTACCAAAACCATATCCAAAAACCCAAACTTACTGATCCTAGTCTTTGATGTTTGAATTTCTTCAAAAAATAAACCCTAATCCCTAATAAATCCTCAGGTAGCCTCCTTGAAGTCCATTGGGCATGATTTTTGGCCAATTACAATAGAGATTTCTATCATCCACCTCTATCCATCCACATGGATGGCCAAACTACCCTTTTTACACTAAAAACCCTTTTCTAATTCTTCTTCTTATAAGATTTATATACTTTGTGCTTTAAGCACCAAATAAAAGAAGTAAACTAAGATTTTAAGGATCACCAATGACTAATAAAGGTGACTTAAGATATATATAAGTTATTGCCAATATAAATCAACTTCAAAATTACTACCAAAAAAAAAATAAGGTTATATAAACCTCATTAATAGTCCTATTAAGTAGATTCCTTCTAAACTAATAACCTAATCACATCTTGTAATCAATGAAATCTGTTATTATAGCTTTCACTTAATTGTATAGAAAATTATATATTAAATATACAAGTACAATTTTTTCACATGGTAGCCAAATTATAACACAATATTATATATTTTTTAAATATAGGGAGTTTAGCATAAATAAATAATTAATTAATTAATAAAGTATACATAGATATGTACAAATTTACATATACACAGGAAGAAAAAGAACAAAAAAAACAAAAGAGAGAAAGAGAGGAAGAAGGAGACACTTATCTAATTTTTTGGTATCTATAAGTTCTTCATATATATTAAAGTAATATATATATATATATATATATATATATATTAAAGTAATATATATATATATATTAAAGTAATATATATATATTTATTTAATAAAAAAATATATTTTTTAATTCTTCTAATTTTTATAATTTTAATTTAGTAGATTTTAGAAAAAAAAAATAGAAATTTTGAGAATTGTGTACAGACAGAATAGAAAAGTAAAAATAAAGAGTACAATGGACGTCAATTTTATCTTGAATGGGATTTTAAATAACTTAAATTGAATTCTAAGATAGACTTTGACTTTAATTTTAAATCAGTAGGATTTTGCTATTAAGGTGTTTGTGATTTGATTGAACTTGAGCATGTAAAATTGTTACTGTTATTAATATTCTTTGAGATTCATTTAAAAATTCAATTTCACTGTATATTCATCATATTAAATATCAAGTGATAAAATAGAATTGTCTTGATTGTTAAAAGTTTTTAGGAAGGTTGATGATGGATGCAAACACTACCCAATATTGGCACCAACCAAGATTAAACTGAATCTTAGCATTTGAATTATAAGGATTGGATCATTAGTAACTAAAATAGTAATTTTTAATAGAGTTAGATTTATTGATTTTGTTTAGATGGTTACATTTAATCTTATATGAATGATATAATATACTATATGTTTTTCAAAATTTATTCAATAAATTTTTTTAGTAATAAACTTGTTATAATATAAGATTAGGTAATACTCCTAAATCCTTAAATAAACTGGAATAGGGAAACAAATATATTAGTTCTATTATGAGATTTTATAAAAATAGTTTTATAGATAGGTAAATAATTTATATATTTTTTAATCTAAAATTAATTATTTTACAAAAAAATTCAAATTACAAAGAAATTTCTTATTAAGTAGTTAAAGTTTTTTTAAAAAAAAAAAAATAATAAAAAAAGACTAATATTTTGATAAGAACATATTTTGATTTTCTTACATAAATCCATAAATACTGATATGAGCTTTAAGACTATAATAACCTTTTTTAGCCTAAAAATTTTAAACAAATGTATATATATATATATATATATATATATATATGTAATTTTTTTCTATTATAAAATTATATTTAAGACTAATAAATTAAAATTCAGTAGAGCTGAGATTTTAAAAAACTATAAAAGATTTTAAAAGACTATAGAAGGTTCTAGAAGACTACAAAAAGTTCTAAAATATGGTGACTTAAAGTATGTCCATGACATCATCTCCCTTTTTAGAAACAAGTTCTACAAGCAACTAAAGTGATTTGATGATTAAATCATACACGCAAGAAATTTAAAATTCATCAAAATAAAGAAGCAATATATTCTGTCTTTTGTTTGTTGGTTACCAGTTCAAAAGGTCCCTTGAGTTAGTATCGATGACCTCCAAATATAATCTTTGTTATGCTGACATCCCATCTAAGAATTTGCTCTTTGTTGCAACCTTCAAAATATCTTCCAAACATAATTTTTGGTCTACCTGGAGTCATCCTTTCAACTTTAAAGAGTATTACTAAAGCTCAGGCATTTGAATCAAGATTTTTATAATAAGCCATATCTCCAAAGATTCCAAATGTAGCCTTACTTGATATTGGAATGCTCCTTCTTTGCCTCATTCATGTTCTTCAAACCGAGCGGATTGTGAAAGTTACAATATTTTTCCAACCGCTTGTATAGTAGAAGAATCTTCTAATTCTTATTCTTGTAATTTCTTTAAAACATTAAGATTTGACATGATAACTAATAAGCTTCTAGCAGGATCTATTCTATCTTAGAAAAAATGACTATTTACAAATGAAGGTTTTGGCATGGCTCTCTCCTTTACATATTAGTTTTTTATTATTAATAGAAAAATATCATTTAAAAGCCAAGAGATGTTGGTGTCTACAAAATCTTCAATTGCAATTGAATCTAAGTTTTTTATGATATCGTTGATGGAATTTGTGAACTTTCTCAGATGCATTCTTAAGATTATTTGAAGGTTCCTATGTTCTTTTGCTAACTCCATAGTACTTTTAATGAATAAAATATTCCAATTATCTATGTCTTATAAGAAAATCTAATATTTTATCCACTTCACATTTAAGCTTTTGATTGACTTCAACTAAAATTGGTGGTCAAAAAGTTCTTTCAATAATATTTGATTTATAATAGGTTTTTAAAAGTGAGACATAGAAGATTGGATGAATGTTTATGCTATTTGGTAGTTCAAGATAAAAACTTACTAGATTTACTTAGTATAGAATTATAAATAGTCCAAGTCTTTGGTAGTCTAATTTTTGTGATGGTCAATTCATTTGTATATTTTGCTAAAGTAGCCAGACACAATTTCCTATCTTGAACTTTGGTTGGTTCTTACAATGAATGTCTGTATGGTCTTTATATTGTTCTTGAGCCATTTCTAGTTGGAATTTTAATTCTTCATAGATGGCCTTCAAGTAAATAGCTTGATTTTTTTTTAATAGGACTTTTCACATCTTCAATTTGGAATGGATCTGCTCTAGGGTGGTATCTATAGTTTGAAAAGAATGGAATTTACTTTGTCAAAGAATGTTTGGTGTTGTTATATTGGACCCCCTCTAGAAAATGGTGCCATTCTTCAAAAGCATCAATAATTATCAATAATTCTTTGTTGTAGATCTCATAATTGATCTCTACAACTAAAATTTTTCAAGAATAGAATGCTACTAGATATAATTGATCATCATTACTAATTTGAGAGAGTATAGATTCAAGTGCAAAATCTGAAGCATTTCTTTCTAAAATGAATGGTTTTGTTGGATCTATGTGGACAAATACAAGGGTTGAAGTAAAGGATTCTTTTAGCTTCTTGAATGCTTTTTTAGCCTTATTGTTCCATATAAATTTTTCCTTCCTTATAAGTTGTATTAATGGGGTTGCAATCTTGGAATAATCTTAAATAAAGATTTTGTAAAAATTTGTGAATCCCAAAAAATATTATATATCTTTAATTAATGATGATTGTTTCCATTCTATAATAATTTATATTTTTTTTGGATCCATAGAAATCCCATTTTTAAAGGCAATATATTCCAAATATTCCACTGATGGTTGATGGAAAGAGCACTTCTCTTATTTGGCATGCAATCTACTTTTTTGTAGTTTCTCCAATACCATACGTATATAATGTTCATGTTTTTATTTGTTCTTAGAAAAGATTAAGATATCGTCCAAGTAGATGATTACAAAGTCATCTAAGTATTTTTGTAAGATATCATTCATCATATACTGAAAGATTATAGGTGCATTTGTAAGTCCAAAAGACATAACATTATACTTGAAATGTCCATACCTTATACAAAATGCTGTCTTTCATTCATCTCTTTCTTTAATCTTGATTAAATTATAGGCGCCTTTCAAATTAATCTTTGTAAAAATCTTTGCCTATCCTAATTATTCTAATAATCTTGAGATTAATGGTAATAGATAGTAGTTTTTTATAGTTACCTTGTTCAAACCTTGATAGTCCACATACATACATAAAGAACCATCCTTCTTCTTTACAAACAAGATAGGAGCTTCCATAGGTGATTTCAAATGTCTGATAAAATTCTTGGCTAGATTTTCATCAATATATTCTTCAAAGGCTATAACTTCCATTTGTGAGAGATTATAAATTGGACCAAATAGAGATTGAGCTCCATCTTATAATTTGATTGTACAATTATAAGAACGGTGTTTTGATAACATGTTTGCTTTCTTCTTTTTAAATACATCTTCAAGATAATAGTATTGACCAAGGATATCTTGCTTCACTTATTCCATTAGATCTTTTATTAGGATAGCATACAATACAAATGCAGTTCTTTTCTTTACTGCTTGCATAAATGCTTTAGTTCCAAAAAATAAAGTAATACCTTGTTTCTTCTTTTGATGTTTATATTTTTAAAAAATCTTTTGTAAATTCTAATCAATATTAAGATTATGTAACTCAAATCAAGGGAGTGCAAGGACAATAGGATTTTTTAGACATTAAATGGTGTTGAAGATAATGTGTAATATTTGATCTCTTAGTACCACTTTCAATGGTTGGATTTTTTCAATAACATCTCTTAATGCAAGGTTTCATCTATCAATGGCTTCAGCGGTGTCGGGTAGAGAGAATTGGCCTTGGGAAAACGCCGGGTTCCTAGCTGCTACTAGAACTAGCAGGGAACATAGGAGGAAGCCGTGCAAGTATTTTTTATACTTGCACAATATTTCTTCAAGCTTTCAAGTTATACTTGTATTATACTTGTACAAGTCTTGTACAAATATAAAGTATAAATACTTGAATAATACTTATACAAATACTTGTATAAATACTTGTATAAATCCTTGATATAATACTTGTACAAATACTTGTATAAATCCTTGGTATAATACTTGTACAAATACTTGTACAAATATTATATATAATACTTGTAGAATACTTATAGAATACTTGTATAAATACAAGTATATATACTTGTATAAAAAGTATAAGCAAAGTATGTATGTATTCAAGTATACCTCAAAATACAACCGCATATGAGGAATACAAGTTATACAACAAACTGAAACTAAATAAATCACTAAAAATTCATCCAAAGGTCGAATCAAGCGTGCTTACAGCCTATGGAAAGCCAATAATCCATTGTAAAACATATCAAAATTTCACAAATAGATGACTTACCATTTAAAAGTTATGGCTAAAAGAAGTAGGCGCTAAAATTTCCAAGCAAATGCAAAGGCAGCAAAGCTCTTCTTCACTTCAGCCTTTGTTGTGATCACTTCCCTTCTCCAAATTGGACATGCAATAGCTTTTTAGAAAGCTCACTCCATCATCTAGCTTGTTCTAAAATTTCGCATGCATGCCTCTCAAACTCCAGATTTTGTAGCTAGTCGATTCTACTCTTCAAACCCTAGCAACAATTTTTCCTCTTTGACACTTCACGGCTCATAAAACTTTCATCAAAGCTCCAAATGTATTGATTTTTGTTTTTGTAGAAAGCTTACATAAGCTACTATAAGCACCTAAAATATCAAAAGGATTGAAGAGACTGTCCGACTTGGGTGGTTGAACAAAGTCTCTGCCCCTCTTCGTCGGGTGGCAGCAAACCCTTTCCCACTCTCAAGCTCACAACTTTTGCTCTCCAACTCCAAATGCTACAAGAGATGTCTTGATAGATAGCTAGCACAATCTTCCACACTCTCTATAAATTTCACTAAGAAAGAGTTGAAATCAAACTTGCAGTGGCAGCTCGAAGTTTCTGCCCCTCTTCGTCGGGTGGCAGCAAACCTCACTCTACTAAAACAAGCATAACTTTTTGTTCACAACTCCAATACAAGCAAGTGAGTAGGTTCTAGAATCCTCACAACTTGAAGAACACACCCACCAATTTTCACTACAAACACTTCTATCTCCTCGGAGCTATCTCTCTCCAAAGTTCACTATTCAAAACTTCCTCTCCCTCTCGGTCTAACAAGAGGAGTATATCTCCCTTTCTTTCTATATTAGACTATGAGACGCCCACATGGGCAGCCAAATCCTATTGGATGGGCCTTATTCACCCCATGCTCTTCTTTCTTACCCTTCATAAGGTCCATTCTACCTCAAAAGTCAACAAGAAAGGTAAACAACCTTTACCTTTCTTCTAATTACAAAAGAGTCTATTCTAGGATATAAATAAGGTAGAAACAAAATAAATAGCCATCTTAATTCACTAACTAAGTGGCTATAATAAATCCTCTCCTTATAATATCTTCTAAAATAACCTCTAGCACTCACACATATATTAACAATAGATACAAGATTTTTCATATTTTTATACACTGCACGTAAATGCAGTACGACAGCGGGTGCGGGGTGGATCTTCTTTATAAGTACTAAGTTGTACTTGCTTACAAAATCTTTATCTATAAAGCATATTGAGGCTCTAGTATCTAAAAAGACTTTAGCAGAAATCTCATGTCTTAAGATTCTTATATGTACAAGAAGTGTAAAATAGGACATTGGATTCGGAGGTAGGAAGAGACCTTTTTCTGGTACTTTAGATTTGAAGGTGTCAAATTGTAAGATTCTTATTATTATTAGATGTCTTTATTTTCCAACCTCTCTAATACGGATATTATATCTCGTACCTTGAACTTTCTAGACTTATTTGGATACTTTGTTGCCTTATGATTAGGTCTTCTATAATGTAGACATAAATTCTCTAGCCAACAACTAGTCTTTTTTGTTGGTATTAATAGCTTGAATTGAATTGTATCAATCTATATAGATTCAAGATATATTAATAGCTTCTTTGATATTCTTAAAGATGTAGCAAACATACTTTAATAGGTATTATTGAAAATTGATCGCCTCTCTTGTCATAATTCAAATAGGTGATTGTCACAAGTAATAGCTTAAGATATGAATTCTTCTGAGCTTTCAACTCTTGACATTGTGATCAATAAATTTTTTATATCATCTTTTACGTTATAATAAAATGGAGTCATAAAAGCCTTATCATTCCAACTAAGATCGCAAGTAAGTTGTTGAAATTTTGTAGGATAAATTGCAATTGAATATTATCATAGGTTTTGAATGTTCCTTTCTACCACCCTCTTCTAATTAATATCTCCAAATACAATAGTAAATCTTTCTATAAAATCTTTCAAATTATATAGAATCAGAGAATTCTTTTCCAATAATGGAACAAACTATGATTGAGTACTTTCTAATAAAAAAGTGCCTACAAAAGTGATTTGAGTGAATCCATTTAGATAACAAGAAGGATATAACTGTAAGTAAAGTCGTACTTGTGGCACAAACCCTTGAAAGTTGGATCTTCTATCAAATTTATTAGGCATACTAGCCTTTGGCTCTTTTATAACAATCCTTGGAGCTTCTAGAGGGATTATGTACATAGCTTGTCTATTGCTTACTTCTCTCAATTAAATAATCTCTTGTTACAAACTATGAATGTCTTGCTTAGCTTCTTTAGATACTTTTCTATTTTTGGTTCTTTTTTTGATTTATAAAAGAATATTATTTTTTCTTATATAATATCCAAAAGAGCTCAAAGTTCTATAAGAGTTGCCACTCTATTCTTTCTTTGTAAGGATGCACCTCTATTAATTTGATCTATTTCTATATTGATAAAAAATCAATAAGTTGTTTGTGTAGTATTTTCTATACTAAAAAAGAATATTTCTAAACAATATTAATTTAAAAGAGGGTAATTTACAACCTCTAAAATATAGTGACATATCCTAAGAAAGGAATAATCTATTCTTTCCAAAGAAAGATCAAAGTGTAATAAATAAGCATATTAGTTTAAAAGGAGATAATCTCCACTTCTCTAGAATATAATAGTATCTTCAAGAAGAGAGATAATCCACTCTCTATCAAAAGATCAAGTTCTAATATGATTACTTAGATAGTCTTGCCAAACTATCAAGAATGCAAGACAATAGGTTAGCAAAGAGACGAGAAAAATATTATAGAACTAGAATGATTTCAAGAATAAAGAACTAGATGATTGATAAGAACAAAGAATTAGATTGGTATATAGAAATAAGGCAACGCTTTGGATTGCTCTAAAACTTGTGTTGGCAAGATTGAGGTGCACCTTGGTATTGCCTCTTATTTATATTATAAGGCCTATATCCTATTGAATCTTCTAAGAATATCTTAGAAGATTTTAAAAGATTGAAGAAGATTTTAGAAGACTAAGGCAAGTTCAAGAAGACTAAAGAAGATTTTAGAAGATTCTAGAAGGCTATGGAAGATTTTAGAAGATTAAAAAAGATTTTAGAAGATTTTAGAAGACTATAGAAGCTTTTAGAAGACTAAAGAAGATTTTAGAAGGTTTTGGAAGATTCTAAAAAACTATGGAAGATTCTAGAAGACTACGAAAGGTTTTAGAAGGCTACAAAAGGTTTTAGGAGACTATGGAAAGTTCTAAAATGTGGTGATTTAAAGTATGTCTTTTATAATTACAAAGAATAGTTACAACTATTACAACTTTAATCAACACACTCACATAAATTTATAATATATCTTTGTAATAATATAGCTACAAAAAGACTTTTAAACCTCCATGGAAATATTTTGTCCATACCATCTATATCCTAATTGCTTGCTCTCAATCCATCTACACAACCACATAGCACCAACTAAATGTACAGTGACCCAAGGCTTAAAACTATTCATACTTACTATATCAAATATCATTCTTACATGATATTTCTTCCTACTTCTATTTGCTCTCTTATTAAAATCAAACATATTACTAAATGCCATAGTATCCATTTTATTGAGCAAATGTAGTTCTTTCAATTCTAAATCTTTTGTCATAATATCTATTGTATAACATATAAATAATTTTACTGTAACCAAACATCTAAGATTGTTTACAAGAAATTAAAGATACATAGCTTGTATTAGAAGCCTTTTAATACAATATACATTGAAAAATACATAGGTTTTATAGTATTAAAGAATATGATCACAACAAAGATAGCAAAAAGTTTTTTTTTTTTTTTTTTTGGTACTTCTTGTTCAAGCTTGAATTCTAAGTCTTCATCATTATCTTCAACCTCTCTGCTTATGGCACTTACAAGCTGTTTATCATTAGACAACTATTCATATTTCATTAAAGCTTTTGTAATAAGATTGAAAAGGATTTCCATCAACATCAAGTTATAGACATATAGTTATTAGATGTTATCCGAAAATTCATTATTGATGATATTTTCATTCTTGTCATACTAAATTTCTTTGAAAAAACTAATAAACAATCTAATATATTAAAAATAATTTATAATTATTGATGCAGGCATACTAATCCAAGCAACTTTCATCCAATATATTAATATCAATTGATCAATCTTATATATATATATATATATATATATATATATTTAATTATTTATGTCAATTGTATTTCATAAATATAATTGCCAATAAAGTTGTTTGAATGTGGCAGTTATATTAGCATCCATTGACTACAACTTTGAAATTGTATTCAAAGAAAGCAATGCCACCTCAATGTCTTGGAAGTCCAAATCAAAGAGGAGTAAAATATAACAATCTACATTTATTATTTTTATTATTTTTTTATTATTTTTTCAAATTTTTTAGCCATTTATAAAATAAAAGTCTAATCATCCATATCTTTTTGTTATTTCAATAATAAAACCTAAGCTCTTAGCTTGACTTCTTATTGAAACAATAGGATTTTATTATGTTATTAATAATAAAAGATTCTAACTTTTTACTTCTATCTATATTTATTATGAATGCAACTGTAATCCACGCTTTGTCTTTTTTTATCTTTTAATTTTCTTCAATGCAATTATGCAATCAAGTGCCATCCAAAAATAAAGACATATTTCATCCATATGAAATACATCTTTTATAGCATACATTGAGATCTATTTATTAAAGTAAAAAGTAATGAGGCAATAATTGCCATATCAACTAACTAGCTTTTTTTAAATAATTTAAATGATTTGAATAAGAATCGCTTTTAGAAGTAGTAGAGCCATCCATCCAAAAATTCAAAGGCTATTAGACATTCAATTTAGAAGTTCATAGAACCTTTTAGAACATTTTAGAAGCTTCTAAGTTAGTGGAAGTCACTTAAAAAGCTGTCTACTTGATAAAAATAACTTAAGAAGCTTTCTAGTTAGTAGAAGTAGCTTAAGAAGCTTTTAAGTTAGTAGAAGATGCTCAAAAAGCATCCTATATAAGGATATATATCAAAGTCAAGGCTAAAGAGTTCTTCAGGCTTGATAATGAATCTTTTAGAATTCTAGCTCACTTTTCTTGCTGTTGTTTGTGTATTCATCTAGTTAATTCAAGTCCTTATCGGTTTCTTCTTGAAACCTTTTCTAATTCAAGTCTCTTATTTTGTATTCTTATATTCTTAACAATTTGTCAAGTCCACCCTCATTCTAAATATCAAAGTTGGATCCTTCTTATTGGAGAGTGGATTATCCTTCTTCTTAAAGGTATATCAACGCTTTAGAGGTTGCGGAATGCTCTCCTCTAAAGTAATATTTTTTTCATCATGATATTAGAGCTTTATCTCTCTTGTGAAAAAGTAGATCATCTTTCTTTTTGAAGGTCTTAAAGCATTTTAGAGATTGTGAAATACCCTCTTCTAAACTTATATTATCTTCTTATATATTCATTTTTTCTTTCTCTTAGAATAGTTGGAGATCAAGACATTAGTATGACCAAATCTTCAAAGTCTAATTTAGATGCTATCATAAACGCTTTTACTATATTATCTATTAGGACTCTAAAGATTAAAGGGATTCTTGCAAAACTTTATAACGATGCAGCATTTGAAATACCACAATCTAGAATGCATCCACCTCCAACTTTTGCACTTGAGGATTCAATACTACTTATGCTACACCAAAAGAATCTACTTATTCAACAATATAAAGAGCCTTGAATTAATCTTTTGGAAAAATATGATGGTACATGTTATCATGTCATATAATCTTCTATTTGGAAATATATTGGATATCTAATTATAAAAAATTTATCTTTAATTTATTGATGAAATTCAAATAAATAATTTGTCTTTAATAAAAAGATAAATAATATAATGATATTATATAAAAAAAATTATATTGATAAAACCTCTTATATTTAAATAGGATTATATAAAAAATTCAAATTTACAACAAAAATCTTTAATAGCTTATTCACCTACAAGGATTTATTTCTTTTTAAATTTTAGAGCTTAATTATCTTTAATCCAGCTATTTAATTTCTACGGAATTTTTTCTAAAGTATAGATAATATTTTTAAGCTTCACAACAAAAAAATTCAACTATAGATTTATTTTCAATTGTTTGATATTTTAAAAATTCTAATAGGTGCTAAAAATCCTAATTCAAAGATGTCACAAACGCAGAATATAGATTGGAAGTCTAAACAAGAAGTTCAAGAAGAATTAGTAAGAATTAGATTAACCAGATGAGTACAAGAAACAACACTAGAGAGGTGAGGTAGAGCTCCAAGAGATGTGTTGTTGAGACTGAAGAATTCTTCAGCCTCGATTCCAATATATATTCCTACCTAGGAAACTTCTCAAGCAGCTTCCACCAACTAGGGAGCTTCTCAAGTAACTTCCACCAACTAGGAATCTTTTTAAACAACTTCCATCAACTAGGAAGCTTCTCAAGCAACTTCTACAAACTGAAAAGATGCTAGAAGGCTCTGGAAGATTCTAGAGAGTTCTAAGAACCTTCTAAAATGTTCTAAAAGATTTTAATAAGTATGTTCTTGACATCACCTCCTCCTCTAGCTTCAAGGTCTTCGAGAAGCCATTTGAGATGTATATTCACAAACGTAGGAAATGAAAGATTTGACGCATAGTCTCTGCAATATATTCCAGCTATTGTTCACAAGGCAGATGATTCATGGGTCCTTATAGCCACCGGTAATGACCAACATCTTCCACTTGAGACCATGCTTGAACTTCTGCGTCTTCATTGTGAGAACGGCTTGAAAATATTGCTTTGCCACTATCTGCATGAGCTGGTTGAATTTCAAAGACAATCACGAGTGATTTGCTAATTGGTATTCTTCGACATCTTCTTGGCTCTTCTAATTCTTCATCTTGAGGTCAACGCCGTGAACTACTTGGTTGAGATGGCACCACTAATTTAGTATCCACATTCTCACTAGCCATATGTAAATACACCTTGAAATTAGATATCTTGATACTACAATAAAGTAAAATGCAACAAGTTATATTTTGATAAGATCTAAATCCTACTTATATACATTCTTTTGGAGAAGGCTTCATCTTCATGTTTCATTAGTGGCCGACTTTTGATTTATCAGAATATCGTTGATAAAATTCTTGTACCTTTTGCGACACATTTATTACATTTTTTGCTGGCTCTCAAGTCCATTCATTTACATCATAGCCACGCCAGTGAATTAAATATTCAAACTTTTCCTATCTCCATTGCGAATCAAAGACTTATTCCACCTCATATTCTACGTGGTCTTCGATTTCAACACAAGGTGGTGGTGGCTGTATCTATCTTGATAAAGTTGATTTGCTATAAGTTTGTAAAAGAGAAATATGAAAGACTGGATGTACCTTCATAGATGTAGATAATTTCAGCCGATAAGCCATCGGATTGATTTGCTCTTGAATGCAGAATGGTCTCAATCTCTTATAATCCAACTTATTGCAAGGTTGAGTAGTCTTGATGTTTCATCACAAGAGCCAAACTTTATTTCCAATTTGAAAAGCAAGAGAATCCTTCCAAAATTTGTCTCTAGAAGCTTTGCACGAGTCTTGAGCTACATGTAACTGAAGCTTCAAGGTGGTCTGGATCTCCATTAAATGCTTTGCAAGATCTTCAGCTGCTAGATTTTTATCTTTGGATTTATCTAACAAATCGAATTTGGGATGATATCTATAATTTGCAAAGAAAGGTGTTTATTGAATTGAGGCATGGATCAAATTGTTGTACGCAAACTCCGCCAATGGTAGATATGTAGTCCAATCATCTTATTGATAGTTGATCGTACATCGTAGATATTGCTCCAAGATTTGGTTGACTTGCTTTGTTTGACCATTGGTTTGAAGATGAAAGGCAGAAGAGAGTTTGATATCTATTCTCAGTATGTCAAAAAGTGACTTCCAAAACTTCAATATAAATTGAGGTCCTCGATCCGAAATAATGTCATCTGATAAACCATGATACTGATATATATTATCAATAAATAATCTTGCTATTTCTTCACCAAAAGTTATCTTTCTATATGGAACAAAATGTGTCATCTTTGTAAACCAATCTACCACTATGTAGATAGCATCAAATGTTACAGATGGTGGCAAATCTATGATGAAGTCCATAGATACTAAAGACCATTTGCTTTAGAATTGGCAGAGGTTGTAAAAGCCCGTAAGGGCGATGTCGAGGATTCTTTAATCTTGAACAAAGGTCACATGATAGCACAAAGTTCTTCACTACCTTCCACATTTGGGGCCACAAAAAGTCTCGGGAAATATGCTCCATTGTTTTGTTAAATCCGAAGTGATCTGTGGCCGGAAAGTCATGTCAAGATTGAAGAATACATAGTCGAATTGGTCTTTTCGAAATATATAGTCGATCTTCAAAATATAATAACCTATCTTCAATCTTGAACTTGTCTTTGTTAAAGCGCTGCTTCACATCCAAGACTAATAAGTCCACAACTGATGCTCCACGGACTTGTTCTAAAAAATCAGCATCAATTGGTATGATCATGGAGGTGGTGCGGAGGCAAAATCCTTCTGGTTGTAGCAAAGTTGTACACTGCTAATTAGATGCTACATCTCTAGCCTTGGATACTAGATATGATCTCCTCGATAACACATCCGATAATCCTTGCTGCCTTCTTGGCCAATATGTAATGATAAAGTCAAATCTGGATAATGACATATTCCACCAAGCTTGGTGCCGATTCAAAACTCGAGCTATTGTGAAATACTCCAAATTCTTATGATCTGTACATATACTCATTGGATGTACAGCACCCTCTAATAAATGACGCCACTCTTGGAAAGAATCAACTATTGCAAGCAACTCCTTATTGAGAATTTTATAATTGATTTCTGCTGCCGAAAATTTTCTTGAGTAGAATGCAACCAAGTGAAATTTATCATCCTTTCCCATCTGTAATAATACAGCTTCTAGCGCAAAATCAGAAGTATCTATTTCTAAATAGAAGGCCTTTGTAAAGTCGGGATGTACCAAGATAGGAGCTGTCGTAAACGTTGACTTTAACTCTTGAAAAGCCTCTTGTGCTTGGGTACTCCACTCAAGCTTGTCCTTTGATGTCAATTGTGTTAATGGGGCTGCAATGTGTGAATAGTTCTTGATGAAAATACGATAGAAGTTGAGAAATCTAAGAAAATATTGCACGTCCCCTATCGTCTTTGATATTGTCCAATTTGTTATTGCTTGAACCTTCTTTTGATCTATCAACAATCCTTTATTTGAAATGATATAACCAAGAAATTCTACCTTGGGTTGATAGAACACACATTTTTTTAACTTGGCATATAATCCCACATCCCAAAGTTTTTGTAACACCAACTTTATATGACCCTCATGTTCTTAAATATTCTTGGAATAGATCAAAATATCATCGAGGTAACAAATATCAAATTTGTCTAAATATTCTTGAAAAACATCATTCATCAAATATTAAAATATAGCTAGTATATTGGTCAATCCGAAAGGCATGACATTATATTCAAAATGTCCATACCTTGTCCAAAACGTTGTCTTCCATCCATCTCGCATCTTTACTTATACAAGATTGTAAGCTCTACAAAGATTTATTTTGGTGTATATTTTGGCTTCACCAAGTTGCTCCAAGAGTCCAGATATTAGTAACAATGGATATCGATTTTTCATAGGGATCTTGTTCAAGCCTTGATAATCTATGCACATTCGTAATGAGCCATCTTTCTTTTTCACAAAAAAGAAAGGTGCACCTACTAGAGATTTAGAATGCCAAATGAAGTTCTTTGTAAGATTCTCTTCAATGTAATCGTTCAATATTGAGAGTTTGTCTTGTGATAAATTATAGATTGGGCCAAATAGTGGTTGTGCTTCTTCTTGGAGATCTATAGCACAATTATACGGTCGATGCTTTGGTAGCATGTCAGCATTCTTCTTCTCAAAGACATCCTTGAATTCTTCATACTGCTTCGGAATAATCAAAGTTAGAATTGTATCTTCTCGAGCTGGCGTTGTAAAGATGACAGGAGGTGTATTATGCTTGGCTTCCTTCATGAAGGTCCTCGCACTTATCGATAAAGGTTTGTTTCTAGACATTATCTTGGCAGGTTCCACCATTAAGGGTTTTGTTGAAAATGTCACTTTCTACAACCTCCAATCTATCAATGGGTTATATTTATCAAGCCATGATAGTTCCAAAATGACTGAACATGAAGGGATCTTCATAATATTAAACACAATATTATTTTCATGATTTTTAAGATTTACCTTCAACAGTTTAGTTTCATGAGTAATATCACTAGAAGACAAAGGTTGGTCGTCTATGACTTCTACATGGACAGGCTTTGGTTTCTTCACAAGAAAAAATTTGTGAAGCTTAGGAAACTCTTCATTTAAAAAGCAAGCAGATGCTCTTGAGTCTTGTAGAGCATCGGTTTGCAATCTTTGAATACCAAAAAATAAAGGTACTATAAAACAATGAGAAGGCTGAGTTGAGAGAAAGGGACCTTGATTAATTTGGAGTGTTGAGATGTCCAATCGCACGGTCTCTATTATGGCTAGGCATTGTCGGGTAGAGAGAATTTGCCTTGAAAAAATGCCGGGTTCTTAGTTGCTACTAGAACTAGTAGGGAACATAAGAGGAAGCTGTACAAGTATCTTCTATACTTGCACAATATTTGTTCAAGCTTTCAAATTATACTTATATTGTATTTGTATAATACTTGGTATAATACTTATATAAATACTTATATAAATAGTATATAATCCTTGATATAATACTTATATAAATACTTGTATAAATACTTATACAAATATTATATATAATATTTATAAAATACTTATAAAATACTTATATAAATACTTGTATAAATACTTATACAAATATTATATATAATATTTATAAAATACTTATAAAATACTTATATAAATACTTGATATAAATACAAGTATATATACTTATATCATAAGTATAAGCAAAGTGTATATATACTCAAGTATACCTCAAAATACAACCGCATATGAGGAATACAAGTCATACAATAATCTGAAACTAAATAAATCACTAAAAATTCATCCAAAGTTCAAATTAAGCATGCTTATAGCTTACAAAAAACTAATCATCCATTGTAAAACATATCAAAATTTCACAAATAGATGTCTTACCATTTAAAAGTTATAGCTAAAAGAAATAGGCGCTAAAATTTCCCAGCAAATGCAAAGGCAGCAAAGCTCTTCTTCACTTCAGCCTTTGTTGTGATTACTTCCCTTTTCCAAATTGAGCATGCAATATCTTTTTAGAAAGCTCACTTCATCATCTATTTTATTTTGAAATTTTGCATGCATGCCTCTCAAATTCCAAATTTTATAGCTAGTTGATTCTACTCTTCAAACCCTAGCAATAATTTGCTCTCTTGACACTTCACGGCTCATAAAACTTTCATCAAAGCTCCAAATGTATTGATTTTTGTTTTTACAAAAATCTTATACAAGCTTCTATAAGCATCTAAAATATCAAAAAGATTGAAGATATTGTCCAACTTGGGTGGTTGAACAAAGTCTCTGCCCTTCTTTGTCAGGTGGCAACAGACCCTTTCCCACTCTCAAGCTCACAACTTTTCTTTCCCAACTCCAAATGCTACAAGAGATGTCTTGATAGAAAGCTAGCACGATTTTTCACACTTTCAATAAGTTTTACTTAGAAATATTTGAAATCATACTTGCAATGGCAGATCAAAGTTTCTACCGTCACTTTTTGATAGCAACAAATCTCACTCTACTAAAACAAGCATAACGTTTTGCTCAAAATTCCAATATAAGAAAGTAAGTAGGTTCTAGAATCCTCACAACTTGAAGAACACACACCTTAATTTTCATTATAAACGCTTCTATTTCTTTGGAGCTATCTCTCTCCAAAGTTCCCCACTCAAAACTGCCAAATCCTAGGTCTAGCAAGAGGAATATATCCCCCTTTCTTTCCATATTAGACTATGACACGCCTACAAGGGCAGCCAAATCCTATTGGACAGGCCCTATTCACCCCATGTTCTTCTTTCTTATCCCTCACAAGATCCATTCTACCTCAAAAATCAACAAGAAAGATAAAACAACCTTTACCTTTCTTCTAATTATAAAAGAATCTATTCTAGGATATAAATAAGATAGGAACAAAACAAATAGCCATCTTAATTCACTAACTAAGTGGCTATAATAAATCCTCTCCTTATAATATCTTCTAAAATAACCTCTAGCACTCAACGTACCAATAATAATAGTCTGATATGTAATATTTTTATCGCTCGTAAATGCGATTATAACATCCTTGTTTTCTCCCGCATGCTTATATTCTGAGTCTTGTTATTGGAGGTCTATTTATTAGGGCCGATTTACGGTTTATGGCCTGTCATGCTACGATATAAATTGCATTCTCAAATACGTCCTTCTTTCTTCAATTGTGAGAACTGTAAACGTACTACTGCTAATTTATATCTTTTGTTTCAGATTAAAACTTCTGCATTTTTAATGGGGCAGGTCAAATTAGTTCAGCAACAGATCACCAGGTAGCTCTGGAATAATAGTCTTGACGTCGTTGAAAAAGCCGATTGTCATACTTCACTGCTTAGCTAATTGCTTCATTGAGTATTTGAGGGTTGGATAGAGATAGCAATAAATCCTTCACATTATCTCTGAGTCCCTAATAAAATTGACTCACCAACACTTCTTCTCTCCGATTGATATCACAAACAAGTTGTCTCAAGTCCGATGCATAAACAGATGCAGAGCGTGATCCTTGATGCAGAGAACAAATCTTGGAGGTTGCCCACCGAGCCTTATTATGCTCTCCAAATGCCTCCTTGAATGCTCCTAGAAAGGTCTCAAAATTATTCAAGATAGAAGATTTTTTTTCAAATAAGAGGATAAATCAAGACAAAGCTTGTCCATTAAGTAATATCCACACTAATTCAACTTGCGACTCTTTGATTGAATAGTGTTCCGGTTGCAAGAATATTA
Organism: Physcomitrellopsis africana; assembly: GCA_036785485.1. Taxonomy (NCBI): domain Eukaryota; kingdom Viridiplantae; phylum Streptophyta; class Bryopsida; order Funariales; family Funariaceae; genus Physcomitrellopsis; species Physcomitrellopsis africana. The sequence continues at coordinate 22,524 of JAWRVF010001085.1, forward strand.
CTAATCAAACTTGATTTACAAAACCAAGAAATTTTCATCGGATACCATCAAACTTTTCTAGGAGACTGATTCGAGGCTCTTTGTACTACGATGTACTCAAATTCTCATATTTAGATGTAGATGGCAGTACTTCACTAGCTAGAGGTGGTTGTACTGCAGTTTGAGCCACTCCCACTCTTATAACTCCAAGGAGCTTAGCAAAATTTCCTTCAATTTTAGCAGTTCTAACCGCTAGAGCGTTAAAGGCATTGATGATCACATCTAACTTTGACTTCAAAAATTCTATCATATTAACGTCTTCTCTATTAGCTATATTAAGTAAAGAAGAAAGAATCAGTACCAATCCAAGGGAGGATAATCTGCAACCCTTAGAATGCTCAAGTATCTCCAAGGAGAGGGATAGTCCACTCTCTGCCTCAAAGAACTAAGCTCCGATATTGATAAAAGGGCAGTCTCGACAAAGTGTCACGGACGCAGAATATAGACTGGAAGTCTTAACAAGAAATTCCAGAAGAATTGGCAAGAACTAGATTAATTAGATGAGTACATGAAATAGCAACAGAGGTGGTACAGGCTCCGAGGATGTGTTATTCAGGGAACGGAAAGAGCTCTTAATACTCAGTGATTCGATATATCTTTCCTACTTAGGAAGCTTTTCAAGCAGCTTCCACCAACTAGGGAGCTTCTCAAGCAACTTCCACCAACTAGGAATCTTCTTAAATAACTTCTATCAACTAGGAAGCTTTTCAAGCAACTTCTACCAACTAGGAAGCTTCTCAAGCAACTTCTATCAACTAAGAAGATGTTAGAAGGCTCTGGAAGATTCTACAAAGTTCTAGAAACCTTTTAGAATATTTTAGAAGGTTTTGATAAGAATATCTTTGACAAAAGATACTCAAGCACTATTTTCTTTATATCTCATAAATCCAAAATTTTAATACTATAAAATTTTTATATGTAATCTTATAACATAAACATATACTCTTTTAAAAATTTTGAATTAAAAACTTATTAAGTTATCTGAGATATAGTTCAAAACATAACTACTAGTTAAGCATGGTCACTTATTGCCATTTGATTACAAGGATTGGCTTCAACTTCCAATATCTCTTTCATTCTAGTTTGGATTTCATCAAGCTATGTACAAAAAGTGTAGCCAAGAAAGTGCTCTTTTTAATTTTAATTGCCAATCTTCTATTACATTTTGTATGCATGAGTTATGCCTAGAAGAATGACAGTAGGTATATTTTCAATATCTTTATTTTGAGCTTTTGTATCTGCTTTTTACAAAGTCCGATTATAGTGCATGCTAAATCATAGCTAAAAATCCAAATTTAATAGACAAATCCAAATTCTTGAAATTTGTTGGCCATGTGACAATTCGAAAATACCTTTTTGATTAATAAAAGTCTTAATTCATATAAGCCCTTGGAGCTGACTTCCTTAGTACATTGGATATGATAGCTTTGTGTGTAGGAATAGAGACTTCTATCATCTATCTCCATTCATCTACATAGACGATCTAACTACCCCCTTTCACACTAAAAATCCCTTTCTAATCCTTTTTCTTATAAGATTTACATAATATGTATTCTAAACACCAAATAAAAGAAGTAAATAAGATCTTAAGGATCACCAATGTCTAATAAAGGTAACTTAAGATATATAAAAGTTATTATCAATATAAAATCAACTTCAAAAGTCACTACCAAAAAAAAAAGTTTATGTATAATAATAGTACTTTGGATATATTTTTCTAAAACTAACATAATTACATTTTGTAATCTATAAAGTGCACTAATGTACTCATTAAATGTATAAAATTATATATTAAATATGTATACATAATATTTTCATATAGTAGCGATCCTTATCTGATAGCATTTAAAGTTTTGAGGGTTTGTCAATCAAATTCAATTTGATAATGGTTCTATAATTTAATACTTATCCAACAAAAGAATCACGGGTTGGATTGGTTGGCACCTTGTTTATAAGGCAAGCATTATCATGATTTATTCCCTTGTTTAAAAAAAAATCACTAATTTTAAATAACTTTGAAGTTTTTATGGTAGCATTTTGAAAACATGACAAGGCTTGTTGGACAATAGCTAAGATCCAAACATTATATCAAGAAGTGTCTTCTATATCAATTTATGTATTCAATTTTAGATAACTAGCATGTGACATTAATTACAATGAAAAAGCCTTAATGAGTCAATTCTATTAGGGATTAAGAAAAAATATGAAGGATTTATTATTATCACTTTTGGATCCACAATTGCTCAATAAAGCCATGAGCCAAGTTGTGAATTGTGATAATTGATTATTCCAGAGTCATCAAAATCAATGTTTATAGGCTTCAGCAAGATAATATGCAATCAAATACACTTTTATTATATTAGCAAGTATTTTGAATTCACATTCAAAAATAGAAGATATGTAGCTTAATACAATATATTTTAAATCTCTTAGTCTAGAAGAAAAGAAGCAACTAATAGAAAAAGAAGCATCAAATTCTTAAATTTTTTAGTTGAAAATATATAATCCATCTATGAATTGGAGGTTATAAAGAATGATATTTCAAATAAAAATTCTTACAAGAAAAATTTGTAAAAAGTCACAAGTTGGTAAGCCTTTATTTATTAGAATAAGAGCTTTTATAAGATCAATTAAAGAAGATATATTATTTATTATTTATGTGACTCCAACTAAAGAAGATATGATTTTATTGGCAAGTATTTTAGAACAATATAATAAATTTTAAAATATTTTTAAGAAATAAAATACTAATATATTAATAGAGCACCAACCATATAATTGTGCCATAGATCTTTAAGAAAGAATGCAACTATCTTTTTTAAAATGAGCTTTTGGCATTGAGGATTATATTGATGAAAATCTTACAAAGAATTTCATCAAGCATTCAAAGTCTCTAATAGATGTACTTATATTCTTTGTAAAGAAAAAAGATGATTCCTTGCATATATGGATTGATTGTTAGGGATTGAATAAAATAACAATGAGGAGTTGTTATCCACTACCATTAATTTTAAGACTTTTGGAAAAATTCAACCAAGCCAAGATCTATACTAAGATAGATCTTTGTGGAGTATATATCAGCTCTGGTTCTTAATCACTACTAAACATAATGGAATATGTTATTATCTCCGTTTAACTTTGTTATCACTTATCAATCTAGGAAGCAACAAGGATTGTCTAGTGTTTTATCAAGAAAATCATATCTTATACCAAAGATAAAAAAAGATAGATTTTGATCAATAATATGTAATTTTGTTGAAGCCGGAGCAATTTTACTTTTATGCTACTATTATATTGGCACCTATTGATTCTAATTTTCTTGATGAGATGCATATTGTAACTACTAATGATGCTTTGGTTGTTGATATCAAGTGTCACTTCAATAAAAATATTGAAAAGTTTAAATTCAAGAAAGATTTTTTATATTTTGAAGAACATTTGTATATCCAAGAAGGACCAACACAATTGCATGTTCTTCAATCTCACCTTGACTTCCCAACTATTGATTATTTTGGATTTAACAAGATCTTAGAACTTATTTTTGGAGATTTTTAGTGGCTTCAAATGTGGAAGACTATGAAGGACTTTGTGCTCTTTTGTGACATTTGTTCATGGACTAAGAATCCTTAATATTATCCTTATGGACTTTTACAGCCTTTACTTATTATAAGACAGTCATGGTCTTTTATCTTGATAGATTTCATCACAGATCTATCACCATCTAATTCATTAGACATCATCTTTATTGTAGTTGATTGACTAACAAAGATGGCTTATTTTAGTCCTTATAAAAAGATTGCTTGTAATGAAGAAACGGCAAGGTTTTTTTTTTTTATAATATATATTGATATCATGACCTACTAGATCATATTGTATCTGATTGAGGATTCCAATTCATATCTAAATTTTGAAAATATCTTTTTGAAATATTGAAGGTGGATATTAAACTTTCTTTGGCTTTCTATCCTTAAACTAACAACCAAATAAAATGAATTAACTAAGTTTTAGAGCAATATTTACAATACAGCATTAACTATCAACAAGAAGATTGGATCTTATATCTATTGTTAATAGAATTTGCATAAAATAATATTGTTCATGCTTTAATTCAAAAAATACTATTTTATTCTAATTATAGAAATAATTCAAAATTTGATCTACGAAATATATCAAAAAATAATAATCTAGCTGTTGAAGGATTTACAAAGTATTTATTGCAACACCAAACAATCTTGAAGCTTTAATTATAAGCAACTCAAGATGCTTGTAAAGTATCTATGAAAAAATTCAAGAATCAACTATTTATTTTTTATATTGGAGATAAAATATGATTGTTTTGATGGAACATTAAGCTCAAGCAACCATGTAATAAGTTGGATTATCGGAGGTTAGGATCATTTTCCATCCAAAAGTAAATTAATCTAATGGCATATTATTTTAAACTACTATCTTCTATAAAGATATATCCAATTTTTTATATTTTTCTTTTGGAGCCTTATAGAGAATTGTATATTTCAAGAAGAGTACAATAATCACCATCTAATATCAAAATCAAAGATCATGAAGAATATGAGGTTGAAAAAGTTTTGGATTTATGGCAAAAGTGGAACAAATTGAAATATCTTGTTTATTGGTATGGCTATGATATTAATGAGCGCTCATTAATATCATATGCGCTCATTAATATCCATATGCGCTCATTAATATCATATGCGCTCATTAATATCATATCCATATGTGCTCATTAAAAATCTTGCCAATACGCCTCAAAAAAGATAAGAATTTTATTGATTCTATCTCCACAAATCCAAACATATTTGATAATAATTTCTTAGTGAAGATTGAATTTAGATTGATTTATATTGATAATAACTTATATATATCTAAATCTTCACTAAGAAGTTATTATCAAATAAATAAGATAAGAAGTTATTTGGTGCTTAAAATATAAAAAGTTAAGAAGTTATTTGGTACCACCAAATTTATTCAATCTTCACTAAGATTTGAGTGAAGATTGAATAACTTATAAGAAGTTATTTGGTACTACCAAATAAAAGATTGATTTATATTGACAATAACTTATATATATCTTAAGTCACCTTTGTTAGACATCAGTGACCCTTAAAATCTTAGTTTATTTCTTTTACTTGGTGCTTAAAGTATAAAGTATGTAAATCTTATAAGAAGAAGGATTAGAAAAATATTTTTAATGTAAAAAGGATAGTTTGGCCATCCATGTCGATAGATAGAGGTGGATGATAGAAATCTCTATTCTAATTGGCCAAAAATCATATCCAATGGGCTTCAAGGAGGCTGTCCGAGGGTTTATTAGGAGTTAGGATTTTTCTTTTGAAAGGAGTCGAATATAAGAGGCTAGGATCATAAGGTTTAAGTTTTTGGATCTGGTTTGGGTGCAAATTTTGTGGGATTTGCACTTTATATGAAGAAGTTATAGGCGCTTAAAATTAAGGTGTTGATTTTGTACCTATTGTCACTCTTTTAGATATAACTTGTGCATACAAAGAGCAATTAAGGATTGGCGACTTAAATTGGAGAGAGCACTTTCACAACTATATTTTTTATGTATGACTTGATAAAATCTAAGCTAGGGTGAAGGAGATATTGGGAGTTGAAGTTAATACTTGTAAACTAAAGGCAATAAGTGATCCTATTTAATTGGTGGTTACATTTTGAGCTATATCTTAAGCAATTCGATAGATTTTTGGCTCAAAATTTTAAGAGTGTATATGTTTATATTACAAGATTATGTGCAAAATTTTTGTGGACTTAGGATTTTGGATTTGTGAGATATAAGGAAAATAGTACTCGAGTGTCTCTGAGTTAGGGTTTTAAATACTTGTTAGGATTTTTGACATATCTGACGATCGAAAGTGAATTTATAGCTGATTCTTCCTTGTGGTGAAATTTAAGAAGATTGTCTATACTTTGAAGTAATTTTCATAGAAGTTGAATGGTTGGATCAAGAATTATTGAACTTTAAAGTTCAGCAAGAAATGAGTCCTTGCAGATGAACAAAGTTTTGAAGGGTTTTTGTAGAAATTTGAATCCCTTTTGTATAAACTTACTTGAATACAAGAGAGTTTATATATATATAAATTTTTTTTTATAAGATTGTTATATTATTTGTCCTTTTTATTAAAGATAAATCACTTGTTAGAGTTTTTTCAATAATTTTTAAATGAATTCTCCACAGCCAGGTATCCAGTGTATTTTCAAATAGAAAATCACGCCATACGACAATATAAGCTTTGAACAAATTAGTGTAGTTTTCACAACCTTCAATTGAGTAAAGTGAGGATGATACATTTCAATACCAAGTATGAATCCTTTTAGATTTGAAATCTTATTTAGAGGATGTTTTGAAGGTTGCAATGAAGATCAAATATTTGGATGAAATGTTTCAATAATAGAGGTACTAGCTTAAGGTCATAGGTGATTTCTTCAAGGACTAATAGAACCTATTGCCAAAGAATGGAGAACAAAATATATAATTTCATTAGAGCAGTGTATTCTTAATTTTTTTTATATATAAAAAGATTTCTAAAGATATAAGCTTCTTTTAGACCTTGTTGCTAGAAAAAAGGATGATATTAGGAATATACAATTTGGAAGTTCATAAAAGCTTCTAAAACATTTTAGAAGCTTTAAGTTAGTGGAAATCACTTGAAAAGCTTTCTAATTGGTGGAAATAGCTCAAGAAGCTTCCAAGTTGGTAGAATTTATTTAAGAAGCTTCCTAAACAGGGATATATATTAGAGTCAAGATTTAAGAGTTTTTTAGTCTCAACAACGTATTTTTTAGAATTCTAACTTATTTTTCTTAGTGTTATTTGTATATTCATCTAGTTAATTTAAGTCCTTATTGATTTCTTCTTAAAATATTTTTTTAATTCAAGTCTCTTATTCTATATTCTTGTATCCTTGACAAGGGCTTTTTTTCATTAGTATTAAAATATTTAATAAGTTGGAGTTTTTTTTCTTTGATCAATTCTCTTGTGACTGTTACTTTACTTGCTTATTATTAGAGGATTCATTTTGCTAATGCCTTGTCAACCTTAGAAAAACAAACAATACGTTCTTTTTTTGCTAAAAATCACACCAATTATATGCTTTCAAAGCTCTCATGCTATTTGAGGATACTGCTTATGGTAAATTGTGAGAGAGTTTTATAAAGCAAAAACTTCTCTTTATTCTATATATAAACCTCTTTTTATTTGTATCATGGATTCTTAGCCTTAAACAAATAGATCTCTAATTTTTAAACCTTTGTTAAAGACATATATATTCCATTAGAAGTTCTTGGATAAATATGATAGAAAAAAATTCAATACATTCAAAAACTTCAGCACATCCATAATAGAGTGCTTTAATTACTATAAATAAATAAATAAAATATTAAAGTTATAGAAAAAGCCACCTTTCTTCTCTCAATTCTTTATACAGATGTAGGTGATAAAGGATGTAATGTGATAGGAGGTGGCAAGCCTTTGAACAAAGAATCCTTTGATATCTTATACTTACTTTCTCATTCACCTTTTAAAATTATAAAACATAAATTCAACAAGAACTTAAATATAGTACCAATACTCATTTTGATTCCAATTATCAATTTTAATTAACTTTTTATTCCATATGATTTTTCACCTTCAAGCATGATATCAATTTAAATTTAAAAATTAATAATTCAAGAAGAATTTATACAAAGCATTAGCATAAATTCTAATTATATAAAACTAATTTTAATTTTTATTATTAATTTTGATTATTAATTTTGATTAATTTTTTAATCCGTATTATTATTCATCTTTCTATGTTTGCATGGTTGCTTTAGATCATCTACAATTACATGCTTATTAAACAATTACATGCTTGTAAATTATATAGTATATTGCTTGAAATGGATGGATTGATTAAATGGATGAATAAACTCAATAAGCTCCAAGATAGTACTGAGCTTTGAGGCTAGTCTTATTTCTAAATTCTTGTTGTTTGATTATTATAAACAAAAATACAAAGTGATGGTAGTAGTGACAGTAGTGGTAGTAGTCCGAGCAAAGGTTTGGTATTACAATGACCCTAGATGTTCATTTTTGTAATACAATACCCTCTGTTACAATGACCCTAAGGACTACTATAATGCATCTTAGTTCAATAGTATGATATTTTTTGCAACTCGATAATTTCTCTATCTACCAAGCTTATTGAATTGTAGAAATATTAATATGTATATATATATATATATATATATATATATATATATATAAAACAAAGATATAAAATAATTTTTAAAATAATAATAATAATTTTTTAAAATCCACAATAAACAAAATATTAATAAATATTGAAGTAACGTATATTTGAAATAATATTGAATAATTTAAATAATTATATTATATTTTAAAAATAATTATTATAATTAATAAATTTAAAATTTATTCTTTATCTTATTTATTTCAATTTAAGAAGCTAATTAATTGGAAGTAATATCCCATTGCAATTAGAAGTTGTAAAGAACTAAGTCCGTTGATGTATCATTAAATTAATAATAATATAATTATTATAAGAATTAAATTGATTTTATTTACTTCAATATTTTAATCTATTCAATATAGAACTATAATTGCATAGATTAAGATTGATTTTTTTATTATAGTTTTATAATTTCTAAAAAACATTTATGATTTTATTTCAAATTTCTTTTTTTTAATAAATCTAAAATAATTTTTTAATATTCACATAATTTGATTGAAAAATCCTACTATCTAAAATATTTTGTTTAATAAAATTTAATATAAAAATTTAAATTAGCTCTATATATATATATTAATAAATTTTAATAATAAAAATTGATACCACAAGATTTAATTAAAGAAGTATATACTCAAAATTGCTAAGCTAATTATATTTTGTCTTTCTATTCTTTAGCACCCCATCATCTAACTTTGATAGCACAAAATTATCTTTTATCTTTTATTAAATATAAAATTATTTATTATTATCTTTATTACCATATATTAAAATACTTTGGTGCTTTTGGTAGAATATTTAAGAGTGCTAAAAAAAATTATATTAATTCTTTCTATTCTTTCTTTTCTTTTATAAAAATTTAATTCTTTTATAGATTAAACAATATACTATGTTATTTTTTTAAAAATTATATAGACATCAAATCTAAAATAAACACATGTAAATCTTTAGTAAATTTTTTATTCATTAATAATTATATATATTTTAAAAAATTATATTTAAAAAATTAAATGATATCTATATTAATTTATCAATTAAAATTAAATTCTATTTTATATTTTATATATATATTTAAAGTGATTTAATAAATTTTAGTATTTTTAATATATATATATGTGTATATATATATATATATATATATATATAGATATATAAAAACCCTTTTACTTTGGCTTGAATTATAACCCCATCATGCCAAAGTCAAAATTTTGGCTTTAGTATTGTACATGGTAGTATATAATTTAGTCCCAAAAAGAACTAATCACCAATTCTTTAATGTTATACACTTAAAGAAAAAGTAAAACCATGGCTTCATTAAATACCCATCCATTTTCTTAAAACTTTGTACTTAATAATATAGTGGACACAACTTATTTTGAGAATGTGATGCATTTATGTAGACAAACAAACAAATAAATAATTGAATGGTGGGCTTTTGCTCAAATTGGTCATAAATTTATGCATTTTGTACGTTTGCAAAAAACCAAAGAAAAATGAAAGAGTATCTCTTTTTCTTTTTCTTTTTTTCTTTTCCTTTATTCTTCCATATTGCAAAAAACAGCTGATTGATATTCAACTGCAATGTGAAGCAGGAGCATTGGGGGAAAAGTGTAGGGCAATAAAGGTGGAAAGGGTGTGGCCACTCACATGCATCACACAAACCGTGTGCCCAACCCCCCAACCACTGACTCCTTTCCGATTCTTTGGCTGCCGAGAAAACCAAGCACAGCAAGCAAGACTCCAGTGTCATAAAACTTGGTCTTCATTGTCAATGATTCCCAGAGCCTGCCACGTGTGCCAACCCTGTGGGGCAGTGCCCACAGGAGATGAAGCACAGAGCTTTAAGAGCATTCACCATGCACGAAGTCCGAAGTCTGCATTCAAGCTGTGAAATTACCCCTGTTCACACCACAGTGATCGGCCAGGAAGCTGAAATGAATGTGGAGCTGACCGGAGTGACAAGGCACCCTTTCTTTTCTTCACACACACACACTTATATATATATATATATATGCATAAATGTTCCCGTTTGTTTAGTAGGAAAGAACACCTCTAATCTCCAAACCGGAGACTGGAGACTTGAAACCAAGACTGGAGACTTGAAACCAAGAATGACGGAGGGTGGAGAGTGTTGATAAACAAGCACCAAGACAGGCAAAGCACGGCGATAGGGGTAGAGAGGCGCAGTGTCAGGCCGATGTGTCCTGCGCGGTGACAGGAGCAAGCGATAAAGGAGCAGATACCAGCTGAGCCTATCTCCGCCGGCCTATCTCCGCTCTTTCATTCCTTCTTCATCGACGCAACCCCCTTGCGGAAAAGCAACACCAAGCCTCAGCAGATGCGAGTTTCATGTTTTGACGTCTCAGGCAGCCATGATCACGGCAACCGCAGCTGCTGCTGCTGGTAGCGTTGGGGAGTCATCACAACACCAGGTTGGTTTCTGGGGACAACGCCATGGCGTGTACCTGAAGTCAAAGACTGGGTACTGCAACCAGCTGACAGGCGAAGTGGGAAGCTGGAGGATCTAGGGATAAGAAAGAGGAGCGCGTGCACAGGCTCCCTGCATCTATTGCATGTTTGAGCAGGGTCGACCGGAGGGTAGTGGGCTACAGGACGCCGGTCAGCGCGCCGTGAAGAATCTTTTTTTTCTTTACGTAAAAAAGTTCTTACTTATTGAGGGCTGAATAAAAAGCGCTTCGTCCGTGAGACCGAAATCTGTATGTGTCACGGTGTGGTATGATCTCGACATGTCGGTCTGGCGGGTGTTGTTGTAATCCTTGCGACCAGGCAGCGATGATGTTCTCTGGTCTGACGATGCGCGGGTATAGCACTTTGGGCTCCCTGGCTACTTCTAAGCGTCTTTCATCAGTAATACCATCTCGGAGTTGTTCGAAATCTTAGTCAGAAGCCTAGATGTAGATTGTGAGAGACGGTTAGCCTGCAGGGTGATAGCTTAGTATGATCGATTCTCATCAATGCATCATGCTCTCTGAAACAGAAGCCCAAGGACCAGTTCAATTGATCCTCAAAGTAGAGTCTTAAAGTTGTCTCTTCCTTAAGGAACCTTGATTTCGAATACTAGGTGGGTACTTTTTTAAAAAGCGACTACTACTCAAGAGGTTTTGCTGTTGTGATAGTTATCACCGCACTCGGGAGTACTGAGTCACTTGTAGGGAGTCGTTTGAGAAGAAATTAATGAGGATGCCAATTCTCAGATATCGGGTTTTGCTTCTTCTCACAATGGTTCCAGTCCTGGCTGTTGCTGGTCGAAACATTCCTGGTGAGTCCTTCCTCACAGCTACAGCTCAGATGTTACTGTTCTAGAAAAGCTTCTCAGGATGACGATAATCAAGAGTCCATCAAAGACGATTGCCTTTGGAAACCATTGCGGAAAGTCTCTCTTGAGGTCATATGATGCAGAGTAGTATTGTTTTTGCTTTCGATATATGAATTTTTCGCACACCCATTGTTAGAGACGGCTAGATCATCAATTACTTTGAAATTGACTAATATGAAATCGTCTTTGTACATGGTCATATATATTAGCTGCGGCGCCATCGACTGCGATCTTGACTCCAACTCCCAAAGTCCAGCTTACGCCGACAAGGGAGGTGTGGTTTGGAGTAGTCTCCTGGGCACAAAGTGGCAGCCAATCTCAGGTGCATAAATAACCCCAGTGCTGTATGAGGATAAGCGTTTGACATAAACTACGTGATAAGCTCCTCAGTCGATACCTTACAACTGAACACCTGAATTGTCAATTCCGAAGGGTGACTACATTTGATCAGACCGTTTTAGTTGCTAAGTTGAAATCGAGTCATCCTTTAAGACCCAGGAGGACGCAGCAAGACAGTTCACAGTACATTAGAACTAACTCAAGGAACAAATTGTGTCGATTCAGTTTGTAATTTCAGGGTTTTCATTACGCAAATATTTAATCCTTCTCAAACGTGGGGCAATCTAAGCCAACACTGGCGTCTGCGCTGTGAAGCTGCAGGATATGAATCCATCTTCAAACAAGAAGACAGTTCGCGGCAACAACAAAAATGACTCGATCTACGGGCATAGATTATTGGTGGGCTCATCTCCACCGTCATGCGCAGGAAAGTGTGGGCCGTGCACGCCGTGCAGACCAATTCATGTGTCCGTCGGGAGTCCGCATGCAGGGTCGGTGACAGAGCAGGAATACTATCCGGAGGTCTGGAGATGTAAATGCAAGAACAATCTCTACGTACCTTAGCCGCAAAATTTTTGATGTTGCATTACTCTTGTGGAAGACATTCACATTGATTCAAGTTGATGACTCAACTATTATGGTGTAAAGAAGCCCAAAAATCGAATCAAACGGCATTATCATCTGTATCATCTACCCGAGCAGCCTTTCCTCAGCACCACAAAGCTGAAACCTACTTTGGAATGGCTCGTAGAATTCAACACGGCAGCTTCCAGTGTATACAAAGATACAATAAAGCGAAACCGATAGAAGATCAGCTTCAAGGTTATGCAAGATTCGATATTTGATTTATAGGGATAGAGCTGGTAGATTTTCACCAGTTTCTTTATGCCGAAGATATGTGTAGAGCTGTTTTCATGAGATTTTTATGTTGCAGCAGAACTGCTTAAAGGGCCCCCAGACAGCGTGGGGATCGTAAACAGATTATTTATAAGTCAGTTTCAGGTTTCTTGCTAACAATCTATTCTTCTTCCTTTGGTGATAACACTATGAACAAATTGTTTTGAATGCCTCGACTTTAATCCTCCAGTATAAACTACACATATACTAAATGCTGTATGACGAGTTCAAGTGCAGTTCTAGTGACGTCGTGGTAATCAGCGACAAGCAGGAAAAGACATAGACCAAAATTAGGCTGTACTCGTGGGCATTCATTGGGAGCTGAGGGACAAGCTCAAACAAACAGCAGCCGGAAACTGCACCGCATAAAGGCGCGGTCAACGAGAATCAACCTATGGAGCGGTCAATATGATCTGCTGCACCTCAAGCTAACATTTACTCAAACAGGCCGCCAGTACCGCTTTATTGTTCCAAACCTCCACTTCCTCACATGACCTGGTACGAAAGGAAAACCATCTCGCAGTCACTGATCACGGAAGTCAGAGTAAGCTTCACCTGCAACCATACGGCAAGGGGTTGCGTCTCGAACAAAGCAGAGTGTGGACCCTGCCGCAGCAGCCTGATTGACTGAGTGGCGTGATTGGCGTCCGTCTCTGCCGCTGCTGTGGAACCACGCACCTCCTTGGTTCGTGGACTCAAGTATTTCTCAATATTTTCACATATATCCAACCTCTGAATCATTCATCCAGCGGTATGACTCTGCCTCTGCAAGTTACTTCTTCATCTTCTTTGCCAGCATTGTCTTTTCTCTTTGACTTTACAGATGAGGAGAACAAACAACGTCACTGTGTGACCTCTTTGAATGATAGATCTGAGGAGTACACAAATTGTAACAGTTGTATGGATGCAAGTAAAAAGAAAAGCTTTCTGAAGGAATCACGCGCTTGAGACTTGTGCGTCGAATAGCTCCGAGCTAACTTGTGCAGCTGATGTGGGCAACACCAACATTATTGCTTCCACTGGAGACTTGAGTAGAGCCAGTTACTGTTGATTGATGATTGATCAAGTTGCTTGTGACTGAAGACTGATGACACTTAAGTGTTCAAACACGGTCAGGTGACTGTATTTTGTCAATCTGTGGCGCATTGGCCTTTATGTAACCAAGCTGAGCACTCAAGTGCCGGTAGGACAGGAAATTGGGTCTACTCCATGACCTAGCTTGTGCATGAAGCACCTTCCGTATCGTTGTCTTAATTTATCTATAGTTCTTTGATTTTTAAAAATAATTTCTTTCACTTACTGTAGGGTTACTCTCACATTGAATCCTGTAAGTGTTAGTTGTCGTTGACATCAATTAAGAGCTTTGTCATGAGGCCCCACGTGTGGAGCTGAATGGTGAATTCTACCAACCCTCACAACTATATATACAGATATATATATATATATAGAGAGAGAGAACTTACTTATTCAATGGATTCCTATGGAATAAGTTCTTTCCTTATTTCTATCTTTCTAGTGAAAAATGTCATATTGGATAACAACTTTGTGAGCGAGATTATAAGCTATGCACCAATTCAAGATTTCTTGACCTTGCCCGAAGCAGCTCCCGCACTTTTGTAGCAAATGCAACTACTTTTGTATTTAGGCACAATATTGGGGGTGTGCTACAGCTGTCCTGAGTCTATGTTTCTTGTTTTCTTGTATCTTTCAGAACTTGAAATTAGAATCTATTTACTCCAAAACTACCTCCACGAATTACTATTTAGGAAGCAGCAACTCATGGTGAGACCAGTTTCGCAGAGTTACATTACAGTGGTGTCAATACCACCATTATCAAACCGGGAGAATTTTCTTTGAAATAAATGTCGGTGAATGCTCAAGTTGTTCCAGTCAGCAAGAGTATGGTAAAGAGAAGAGACATTCTACTGCTGGGCTCGTAGACTGCCGGGCCCATTATAGTAAGCTCTCCAGTGGTATTTTTTGTTTGCGAGTTGAACACATTGAATCGTCGACAGACACCGGCAGGAGTTGGTTCCAAAGCTGGTGACGCCCCGCGCCGTGCCAGTAGTCAACTTGCCAGTGTACAGCACTGTTGGACCGAAGAGGAAAATTTATGGGAGTGGCCCAGAGAACCTCCACAACCCCCATTGCAGAATATATATACTGTTTGTATAAGCACAGACTGGGCAGCCTGCAGGTCTGAGCATGGTCAGGGCTGTGGAAGCATTGCTGCTGCAGGAAATAGAATCCTCCCAGTAAAGAATTCGCCCTCTCTTGTCCCGCATTTTGCAATTTTGCATTCTGCACAAATTGGAATGCAGTGCCGAAATGATAGAAGAGCCTGGCTGGCTCATCAGCGCCGTGTCTCTCATCCACCATACTTGCTTCCTATATATTTCTTTACAGTACTATAATGTGTATATGTGGTTATAAATATGGTAATAAAGATATAGAGTATTGTTAACTCCACTACAGTTTTTGCTATTGCCACCACAACCTACCACCCATTAGATATATTTATTTAGTTTTTTTTAATTCTAATCAAAAAATTTGTTAATGTTTCTAATATATACATTGAATCATGATGAAATGTTTGTGGTAGAAGTAGTCAAAAACAAATTTTTACTAAAATTTGACTAAATTTTTTATAGGATTGTGGTGGCACTAGCAAAAACTATGGTGGCATTAGCAATACTCTATAGATATATATATATATATATATAAACACAAAAGTAGGTAACCAAGAGCTGAATGCATCACAATATATTGTGAAACTTAAAATCCCAAGTTGTGAGAATTAAGATATATTGATTTTATTATGCTATATAATGATGTAAATGTTGTAATAGCTATATGATTTTTCTACCAACTAATAGTAGCTGCAACTTATCAAGCAATAACACAATGTTAATTATTGATAATAGTAAATATACAATGCTTAATAGAAATAATCTTTTTACAAGATTTAACAATAAGACTTTAAACTAGTTTTAAAAATTATATAAAAATCATTTAAAAATATAAATACAAACACAATAAAATAGTTGAAAAAATTGTTATATCCAAATAAAAATAACTATGGCTAAATTTTATGATATATAGAGAAATTGATAGCTATGCAAAGTAAATATATTTCATTTTGTGAGGTTTTATTAATATTTTTTTGTTTTAAAAGATAAAATTTAATATATATATATATATTTTTTGGAAAAGTTTTAAACAATCTTTTATATTTATATATTTACACATATATATAAAGGAATATGCCAAAAATCAAAAACCTCAAGAGCTTAGCCCAATGCAAGGAATGCAAGAATATGGTCTCATAGCACAAGCAAAGCAAGCAAGCATCACAAGCACACTGCATGGCAAAGCCAACACCAAATGTTAGTACCACAGTTGGAGCCACTCCCACTCTCTCCACTTTCGATGGTGAAATCCTGTTTGCCGATCCATCGCTGCTGCTGCTGCACTTGTGATGGGGGCAACCCCCCCTCACACTCTGGAGCTCACTCGCAGTTGTTTTCACTCGGGTCTCTCTCTCTCTGCCCCCATGCCAGGATCTATTGCAACTCGGTGTTGAAGAGCATTGCAGTTGTGCCGAGCCTCGGCTTTGTATTCTAGTCAAGCAACGTCACTGCAGAAATGCAGAGGAACATCATCAGTGTCAGTATCTCTTGGGTTCCATGCATCAGTTTCCATGGAGTGTAGCTCCCCAGTGTGCTTATCAGAGTAGACAAATCGATGATTCTAACTTGCATTCAGCTTGCTCTAACAGCTGCAATTGCTGTGTCGTTCACTATTATCGAGAGCTCCGCCTGAAGCATGGAATGAAGGCGCCACAGATTTTGAAGGAAAAAAAAAAACTGCAAATAAACTGGACCATTGATCATATGATCCTTGCTGCTGAGACTTTCCACCCCAGAATAAGACTTCAAGTGCCGTTTTCGAGTTAGGAAGGAAGCTTCCACAAGTTGTGACGAGTATTGCAACAGTTGTGTAGAATACTACAACAGTTGCAGTTCACCAAGTTCCTCATCATTGCAGTTGGGTGACGTGGTGTGGGGCAGTGTGTTGTCATGAAGTTTGCATGCGAACCGAGGCTTTTCAGCGTTCATCACTCATTCCTGCAGTTGATGGCTGTCGACAGAGCTGACTTCGTACCTTCTCAACATTTCACCTCTTTTTTCTCTACTAGTATCTGCAGGTTGAAGTTCCCAGAGCAATGTATGCACAAACTGTATTGTTGAATGCCTTGACGTTTATAAATATTCATATTCATTCATTCTCATTCGATTATCTGAGTGGATAATGTTCTCAGTCAGAAGAAGTGCCGGTTATGTACTTGTTGTCGGGTGTGTTTAGTGCCTTCATTAATCTTCATAAAATGATGTCACAACAAAGTACTTGAAAATACTTGCAAAATACATCAAGGCATTCAACAATAGTGCTCTCAAGGCAAGAGGCATTCAATCACAATTGGGGGTGCTAGCCTTGTTGTCACACCAATTTTCTACTATGTAAAATTGGTTTTTGTCATATTTTTTTTAATTGAAATATCTACGTTACATCTATCAAAAACATAGAGAGATATTGGTGATGTCGTTGCTTGTTTAGATTCACGTAATATGTATAAAAAAGTATCATGAATTTTGTTAAATAAATAAAAATACTAATAATTTTAACTCTAAAATTTGTTAATTTTTCCATCTTGTGTCAAAAATACAAAGTATTACTGTTTAAAACAGCAAGTAAAAACAAGTAAATAAATATATAAAATTAATTTTTTATAAAAATAAGATGTAATTTGTTTTTTACTAAAATCTGAGAAATACTATTGTCTAAAGAATCAAATTAAGAATAAATTTATAGATATTTTAAAGATATGTACTACTTTAATAAAAAAAGACCTTACTTATCTTTTATGGCCATTAAATGGTTTTACAAAAAAAATCTTAAAATATTAAAGTTTCTTCAACTTTATTTGTAATAGACATAATTAAATTAATTAAATTAATTAAATTATTTGTTTAAAAAGATTTTTTAATATTTTTAATTTTTAATAAGAAGTTCTTTTAGACTCTTATAGATCTTTCAAGTACAATATTCAATACAATGCTTAATGATGACATATAAAACTTATCATTAGTATGATTTGCATTAGTATCCCTATAAATGCTTTTTGGTATGACTTACAAATTTTTTGTAAATATAAAAAAATATCATTTAAAAGCAAAAATAATATTAAAAAAATATATTTTAATTAAATTAATTTTTTTATATATTCTATTTTAATATTTGATTAGAGACTTATTTTTTATTGATATTTTTTTTGAATATGACTAATTCAAGTTTTGAGATTAAAATAGTTAAAGAATTATTTTTAATAATTAAAAAAGTAAAGGTTAAAAAGTATATGTAATAATTTTTTAATATATTTATATTTAAAATATCAAAATATAAAATAAAATTATATAAAATATTTAGATTTAGGCATTAAATTATTATAATAATATATTTAATATATTTTATCCTATTTAAACTTAGTTTTAAGATGTGTATCATTAATATTTTATTTAATTTAATCAAATTTATTTATAAAAATTCTATGCTTCTGTAATTTATAAATTAAATATAATTTTGGTTTAAAATAATTTTATTCATTTTATCTTTTAAAAATTATATAATATATTTTAATTTATTTTATTTTATATATTTCAAATTATATATTATTTTTTAAACTATCAAAAAAAATTTACATGAATAGCTTAGGTGATACTAGTTTTGATGTTTATTTAAAAAAATTGAGTCTTATGATTTAATCTTTTACTTCATAAGTTTTTTGATAACATAATTATTAAGGTATATTATTATTTTAGTAATATTAGTAGTTTAAATTTAATTATATTATCTTTATTTTCTTATATATTTAATCATATGCTTTAAATTACAATCATAATAATCATTTAAATTTTAAAGCATTTGAAAGTATTTCCATAATTTGAAAAAAATCCAAATAGAAAAATCTTATATTTCAAAACATATTTAATTACTTAATTAAATATTTCTGAAGGAAGTAGATGAAATTTTAACTATTTAACTTCATCTTGCAATTTATAAAAAATATTATAAATAAATAAAGTATCAGTTTATCTGATATTTATAGAAGCTTTTAAAATTTGTGTCAAATATAGGATACTATACAATTATTTATTCCACTTTATTAATTTTATCAGTGATAATTGAACTAAAATCATTATTTATGTATGTGGATTAATACATTACTTTAAATTTATTTAAATTATCACTTTTTATTTATTTTTAAAATAACTAAAATCACAAAGCAAATATAATAAGAAACAAAAATATGTATATTTCACATGATTATATACACAATAAATTCATTAAATCCAAAACTTTGATAAATATAATTAATAAATATAAATTAAATTAGCAACTTAAATATTTTTTATTTATTTTTCTTTTAAGGTTCAATTAATTTATACAAAATTAGTTTTTAAAGGATGTATTTAAAAAAAATAATATTTGAATGTTGTTATGGTTCTTCTTACATTGTTGATTTAACACATATAAAAAAATAAAAATAAAAAAACAAAGAATAATGCTTCTAAAATATATTCTTTCTTCTAAAATTAATAGTTCTTGTTCCTTCATCTTTTGATCTTCTACCAAGTAGGATTAATTTCAAGACTTCTTAGATACTTTCTATAATAATATTATTATTTTTTTCACCAATAGCTTAAAATAATGTAATAATCACTTCAAATTTATTCAACTTAATATCTAATAAAAAATAAAAAATCTTCAACCTCAAATATAAACCATCTCATTTCTACAAAATTTTAGCTCCATATAAACTCTTTTTAATTCTTAGGCCTTTATTTTGTATAAAAAAATATTTAATTTTCCAGTTGGTTGTACTCAAATAATAATTGAATATTAATTCATATAAGAATTTCTATCATAAGAAAACATAATACAAATATAACATTGTTATAAATTAATTACTTCTATGAAGCTATTATGTATTACCGATAATATAACTTCTAAGATAAAATATAATCAAATTAAGACTTATTACTAATAAAATGATAAATTAGTAAAGAACAACCATTAAATATATTAAATTATAATATTTTATAAATTTTAAATAAATTTTTAAATTTTTAAAAAACTCAAAAGAACAATTTTTTTTAAAAAAAACTAAAACTTCAAATTAGTACAATACTATTAGTTGAAGTCACTTAAAATCAAAGATGCTGTTGGAAATTATTAATAATGGTAGTTTGTAGTCACTTTTGTAACTCTTCTAATAAAAATAGTTAAAAATGTGAGATTGTTTAATTTATTTGGCAATGATATTGATCTTAAGTACCTCTATATATAAAAAGTAGTCAATGATGTGAGATTATCTAATTCATTTGGCTATAATGTCAAGCTTAAGCACTCACTTGTATCAAAGGTAGTGAAAGATTTTATATTCATTAATTTATTTAGCAATTTCTAAATAAATTGATCACCATCTTTTATGAAAGATAATAAAAGATGTAAAATTATTAAATCCATTTGGCAATGATTTCAAGCTTATGCACCTCTCAATACTAAAAAAATAATCCCTAATATAAAAATGTGTAATTTATATGGTAATATTACTAAGCTTTAGCATTTCAAAGATGTGAAGTTGTTCAATTTATCTAGTAATAATATCTAGATAGACTACCAAAATATATTAAAAGTAGTCAAAGATGTAAAGATGACCAATTCATTTGACTATAATGTCAAGCTTAAATGCCTCAATATATTAAAAATAATCAAAGATATATGATGTTGTCCAATTCATTTAGCAAAAATATCAAATTTTAATACATGTTTATTTCAAAAGTAGTCAAAGATATAAAATTATACATTTCATTTGGCAATGATGTCAAGCTTAAGTACTTGATTAATTTAAAGGTAATCAAAGATGTGAGATTGGCTAATTTATTTTATAGTGATGTCAATTTTTTGCATCAATTCATATTTAGAATAGAAAAATTGTAAAGTTTTTTTTATTTATTTAGTGATGATATCAAACTAAATCATATTGTTGACATAAAAAATAGTCAATGTTATAAGATTATTCAAATTATTTGGCAATAATATCATGTTTTAATAATTATATATAATATATGAAATTAAAGATGTAATATTGTTCATTTTATTTAATAAAAATATTAAAATTTAAATAATGGAAGTTTTAAATTTGCTCAATATTTTTAGATATGATAAATTTTTATAATTACTCATTTCAAAGGTAATAAAAAACTTGAGGTTGTCTAATTCATTTGGCAATGATATCAAATTTGAACACCACCTTATTTTATAGGTATTTAATAATGTGAAGTTGCCTAATTCATTTGGCAATAATATAAAACTTTTATAATTATTCATATAAAAATTATTAAAAGATATTAACTTCAAGTATGGATTTAGGATTTAGGATTTAGAATTTAAAGCTTAAATAATGATGTAAACTTTCAATAATAGCTAATATTAATAGTAATTAAAGTTGTGAGATTATCCAATTCAATTAGTAATGATCTCAAACTTGAGCACTACTCCATATTAAAAATAATCAAAGATGTGAGGTTGTTCAATTCATTTAGCAACGATATTAAACTTGAGCACCCCTTCATATCAAAGATAGTCAAAGATATGAGGTTGCCTAATCATTTGGTAATAATGTCAAACTTAAGCACTTACTTATATTAAAATTAGTGAAAAATATGAAATTTCCTAATACATTTGATAATGATGTCAAGCTTGAATAATTGTTTTTATTAAAAGTAATCAAAGATGAAAAGTTGCTTAATTTATTTGGTAATGATGTCAAACTTGAGCACCCTCTCATATTAAAAGTAGTCAAAGATATGAGGTTGCTCAATCAACTTAGAAATTCTTCTAAAGCCTCCTATTTTGACATGCATAGATTCTTCAAACATGTTAAGCTTCTAAATTCTTTTGGAAAATTTTTTAATTTTATGTAAATATTAAAATAATATTTATTTTAATATAATTAGAATCTTTGATCTACTTAAAAACTCTTCCAAAGTCTCACACTCTCCTATCTATAGCTTCTTCAAATATGTCAAGCTTTCAAATTCTTTTGACTTCTTTAATTTTATATACTTATTTAAAAAAACTATTCTTCTAATACATGAAGATTTTCTAATCTACTTGGAAACTCCTTTAAAGCTCATATTTTTATATGTTTAGCTTCTTCAAATATGTCAATTTTTTAAATCCTTCCAACAACTTCTTCAATTTCTTATACTTTAAAAAATCCAATTCTTCTTATGCAACCATATTCTAAAATCCACATAATAACTCCTCTAAAGCCTCATATTTTTACATATTTAGCTTCTTCAAATATGTCAAGGTTCAAAATCCTTTTGGCAACTTCTACAATTTCTTATACTTTGAGAAATCCAATTCTTCTAATGCAATAAGATTTCCTAAACCACTAAAAAACTTTTTTAGAGCCTCAAATTACTACAATATATAGCTTCTTCAAACATATTAAGCTTCTAAATCCTTTTGAAAACTCCTTCAATTTCTTATATTTAAAAAAACTTAATTCTTCTAATACAACAAGATTTTTCAATCCACTTGGAAACTCCTCTAAAGCCTCATATTCTTACATGTTTAGCTTCTTCAAATATGTAAAGCTTCCAAATTCTTTTGGCAACTTCTTTAATTTTCTATACTTAAAAAAATCTAATTTTTCTAATACAACAATAATTTTTAATTCACTTGGAAATTCTTCTAAAGCATTACATTTTTACACGTATATTTTTATATTTATTTTTAAATATGTCAAGCTTTCAAATCCTTCTGGCAATTTTTAAATATGTATAGCTTCAAATATGTCAAGCTTTCAAATCCTTCTGGCAATTTCTTCAATTTCTTACATTTTAAAAAATTCAATACTTTCAATATAATCAGATTTTCCAACCTACTTCAAAATTCCTCTAAATCCTTACATTCCTATATGTTAAGCTCCTTTAAATATATCAAGCTTCCAAATCCTTTCAACAACTTCTTTAATTTTTTTAATTTACAGAAGCTCAATACTTTTAATACAACCAGATTCTCTAATCCAATTAGAAATTCTTCTAAAGCCTCACATTCCCACATGTTTAGCTTTTTTAAACATATCAAGCTTCCGGATCCTTTCAAAAACTTCTTTAATTTCCTACACTTTGAAAAATCTAATTCATCCAATGCAATAAGATTCTTCAATCTACTTAAAAATTCTTCTAAAGCCTCATATTCAAATATGACTAATTTCTTTAAACATATGAAGGTTCCAATTCCATATGATATCATTTTCAAACTGATATACTTGATAATTATTAATTCTTTTAATATAGTGTGATTTGCCTATTGTTTAGAAAGGTCTTCCAATTACAAAAGTGCAACCAAAAAAGTCATGTTACACAAGCTAGTTGTCAATTATTTCAAGTTTGTAAAATTCTTCACATGTAAATCTATCAATGATAATGTTTTGAATAAATTATTAGAAAAAGATTAAAAAAACTATAATTGTCAAGAAGAAGTATATGTATTTTGAAAAGAGCCTTATATTGTATAATATTCTAAAATCTATTAATATTATTTATTAGGATTTTAACTATATAATTTTTATTTAAAAAATATATAATCAACAAATAATATTTGTAATTTATAAAATTCACTTTCAAATTTATTTGGTATTCTATTTTTTGTTTCAACTTTATGAAAGATAGGCCTTGTATATAATTTGAATCTTATACATATAAATATAAAATTTAATATTAAATCATTTATTTTTAATACACAAATCATCAATATATTAATTCATATATGTAAAAATTATAAGGTTTAACAAGTAAGTAATATAACATTTATCTTTTAATTACAACCATTGAATATAATCAAACACATATCTCAATCTTAATATCCTCCAAACTTTGTTTCTATGAGCATACGACTTATATTAAATAATTGATCATACATGTATGATCAAATTTTTTTTTTCATATTCTTAATTGTTATTTTTCATAAAAGTAAGTATCCATCACTTCCAAATTTAATGGAATTCTACTACAAGCATAAATAATCTCCTTAGCTGTGTCTTCCAAATATGATAAATAAGGTTCATTGGTTGTAAAGGCATGCATTGAAAACAACTCCATTGATTGGATTTTATCAAAGATTTTTATATCCACTTTATTATGTATTGATACATGTTATTCTAAAGACCTCTAAGTGTAATTGGTTGCAATCAATTTATTACCATCATCATTAAATTTATCAACATCTAATAGCTTGTTTAATCCACTTTTACTTCTCACATCATCTAAGATAATAAGAATCTTTTTTGTTTTTTGAGCATGTTTTAAGATATCTTATCCTTCTTACAAAGAATATATTTTAGATTGCTTATACAAATCTTTTAGTATATTTTTTATTATAAATTTATATTTTCCATCTTTCAAGTTGTTTATAAAATATGTTACATTAAACTTGTAGAAAATATTGCTACTTAAAGCCTTAGCTAATATTAACTTGCCACTTCTATTCACTCCAATGATTTCCAAACTACTAATTTTTTTAAATTTTTCTTCAAATTTAACCAATTTTTTTTCCATATCAAACAATTTCAAATATTTATTAGAGATATATATTTCAAAAGTTCACAGAACCTTTTAGAATATTCTAGAGATTTTTTAGTTACTAAAAGTCAATTGAAAAGCTTCTTAGCTGATAAAAGTAGCTTGAAAAGCTTTATAATTAGTCAAAGGAGTTCAAGAAGCTTCCCAGCTGGTAGAAGCTACTCAAGAAGCTTCTTAGTTTGATGGAAGCCGCTCAAGAAGCTTCTGAGACATGAATATATATAAGAGTTAAAGCTGAAGAATTCTTTAATCTTGACAATGCATCTCTTAGAGTTCTAACTCACCTTTCTTGGTGTTGTTTATATACCTATCTAGATAATTCAAGTTCTTGTCCGTTTCATCTTAAAAAAATTTCTAATTTAAGTTTCATATTTTATATTTTCATATTCTTGACAGTTTGTTAAAATTGACCTCATTTTAAATATTAGAGTTGGATCCTTCATGTTAGAAAGTAGATTATATCTTTTTTTGAAGGTATATTAGCGCTTTAAAGATTACAGATTATTTTTTTCTAAGTTGATTTTTTCTTCATCACAATATTAGAGTTTTATCTTTTTTATAAAAGTATGAATCACTCTTCTTCTTGAAGATCTTAAAGTATCTTAGAGGTTGCGGATTATCCTCCTCTAAACTAAAATTTGTCTTCTTATAGATTTATTTCTTTTTTCTCTTAGAATGGCTGGATGTCAAGACATTAGTATGACCGAATCTTCTCACTCCAAATTAAATGCCATCATAAGTACTCTTATTACTTTATCTACTAAGACTATCGAGATTGAAGGAGTTATTGCAAAACTTCATAACGATGCAACATCTGGAATATCACAACCTAGATTGCATCCACCTCCTTCTATACTTAAGGATACAATACTACCTATGCTGCGCCAAGGAAATCTACCTATTCAGTAATGTAAAGAGCTTTGAGTTAGTCTTCCAAAGAAATATGATAGTACATGTTGAAAGTTCTAAAGATTTATTAATCAAATTCAATTAATAGCCGTTCTACAACTTGATACTTATTTGACAAAAGAATCACAGGTTGGATTGGTTGATACCTTACTTATGGAGCAAACATTATTATGATTTGCTCTCTTGTTTGAAAAGAGATCACTATTTTTAAACCATTTTGAAGTTTTTATAGAAGTATTTGTGGAAGCATTTGAAAAACATGACAAGGCTTGTTGGATAATAACTAAGATCTGAGCATTGTAATAAAGAATGTATTATATATTAATTTATACATCCAATTTTAGGCAACTAGTATACAAAATCAATTGAGACAAAGAAACTTTGATGAGTCAATTTTATTGAGGATTAAAAGATAATGTGAAAGATTTATTAGTATCACTTTCAAATCTACAATTGCTCAATGAAGTCATCAACCAAGCCATGAAATATGATAATTGATTATTTTAATGTCTTTATGATCAATGTTCATAGACTTTGATAAGACAATATACAATATGACACATTCCTGCTACATTAGCAAGCATTTTGAATTCACATTCAGAAGTAGAAGATATACAACTTGATGCAGTACATTTTAAACCTCTTAGTTTATAAGAAAAGGAGTGTTGGATGGAAGAAGGTCTATGCTTATATTGTAGTTATGAAGGTCACAAGGTTAAAAATTATCCAAAAAAATAAAATCAATGTATCACCAAAATGAGAAGTACAATTATTCAAAAAAAAGAAGATGTTTAGCCATAATAAGGAGTGTATTCTTAAACAATTTAACATTTCAAAACTATTCAGGTTCCTTTCTTTCTGCTCAACTTGCTTGTTGCTTTAGAATTTTTTTGCCTTTGGATCCTCAAAAGCTTCAAGGAATTACCTTGTTGGCTTTGAAGACATCTATTTGTTTCTCAGATGAAGCATTTGGTAAACTTCATAAAAATTTTCTAGTACAAAAATCCAAACCTATTCATGTAGAGGTGAAAGATGAATGATCCTTATCTTTTTGTAGTGTATCACAGACATAACATTTATTCCAATAATTATCTAATTAATATAAATTAATTTGATAATATCTTAGAAAGAAGCTTCATAGAAGCTTTATAGATGCGGAATCACCTTTATACATGTCTATAAGTGATTGATAGGTTAGAAACTTGGTCAACTAGCTAGCCATATGTCGTACATATTGGTAGCTTGTGGAACAAGTTAGCCATGTATTGCACATGTTGATAGCTTGTAGAACAAGCCAAATACATGGCAAACAAGTGGGAAACTTGTCTTACAAGTTTGACATATATCTTGCAAATTAGACATGTATAAAAGATCCTATAGAATATTGCCACGTAATTCTTAGATAGATAGTATAAATAAAAACAAGAGTGAAGCCTTCTT
Organism: Physcomitrellopsis africana; assembly: GCA_036785485.1. Taxonomy (NCBI): domain Eukaryota; kingdom Viridiplantae; phylum Streptophyta; class Bryopsida; order Funariales; family Funariaceae; genus Physcomitrellopsis; species Physcomitrellopsis africana. The sequence goes on from JAWRVF010001085.1 coordinate 49,469, forward strand.
CACTCTTGTCAATTCCTTTCTTGCTTTTAGTCTAGTTCAAGAGTCTCATATATTTTCTAATCTTTGGCAATAACCATTCTAGTTTCTTCTTAAATATACATACTTCTTTATTTTTATTTTATTATTTTCTTTTGACATAGTTTTTAACTAACTTATGCATCTCTTTTAGTTTGTATCTTTGAAAGATTGACAAGAATGAAGTTACAATATCAGAACTTTATCTGTTCTTAATTAAGAGTGGATTATCTCTTTTTCTTGATAGAATATAAGCATATTAGAAGTTATAGATTATCCACTTCTAAACTGATATTGTTTCTAGAATTTTTTCCTTTATTTTTAAGTATTTTATTTTATAGTGAAAGTAGACATCTTTTTTCCTTTATTTTTAAGTATTTTATTTTATAGTGAAAGTAGACATCTTTTTTCCTTTTTCATTGTGATATCATGGCAGAGCTTACTGAAATGAATAGTGGAGTCGTACAAATGCAAGAGCAAATGAGAGAATTAATGCTCGCAATGCATCAACTCAATACACCACCACAAAGAGTAACAAGATTAGCAAGAAGGGAAGATATAGAGATGATTCGAGTTGCTTCAAGCCATACCTCTTCACCAATGATTGAACACCATTTAAGCATCAAAGAACCAAATATAAGTTTACTAGAGAAGTTTGATCGTACCAGATCTAAGTTTCAAGGATTCATCAATCAAGTATAATTGGTGATTGAATTTCAACTCCAAAGTTATCCAATTCAGGGATGACAAGTCAAGTTTATTAGAACAATACTATCAAGTTCTACTTTATCATGGTTTTTATCCTTTTTTGAATGACGTGATCCAATATTGGATATTTAGGAGATATTTTTAGTAAAGTTTTGATCTATGTATGGAGGACGTGGTACAATTCATATTGCAACTAACAAGATCTATATCTTGTGACAAGACAATCAATCAGTGACATCATATACTTCACAATTTTGACAATTAACAATTGACATCAAATAGGATGATGCTATTCTTATTAGCCAATTTTCTTTTGGATTACAATATGAGATAAAAAAATTGATGCTCAACTTACTTGATCCTAAGATATTGAGTCAAACAACTAATTTTGTTGTGAAGTATGATAATCGGCTTTTTGAATTTTGATCAGAGAGTCGCACAAGAGAGCTCTAATGTTACTGGAATACAATGGCAACATCAATGTTTTTTCAATATGTACATTCAAAAGTAGAAGACATACAAATCAACACGATACATTTCAAACCTCTTATTGAACAAGAAAAGACTCATCATCATCAAGAAGGATTGAATTTATATTGTGGAGAACCTAAGTACACTGCTCAGCATTGTTCGAAGAAACAATGCAACCACAAGATCAGGAGTATGGTTGTTAAAGAAGACAATATATCAAAAAACAAGTTTGTCTAGCTACAATAAAGACTATTGTCATATGGCGTGAACTTCTATTTGAGAATACATTGGGTATCTGAGTATAGAGAGTTTATTTGAAATTTGATGGCAAAAATCCAACAAGTGATTTGTCCTTTATAAAAAGGACAAATAATACAACAATCTTATAGAAGAGAAGTTGTTTATATAAACCCTCTTATATTCAAGTAAGTTTGTACAAAAAAGATTCAAATTTCCACAAAAACCCTTCAAAACTTTGTTCTCCCATAAGGACTTATTTCTTACTAATATTTAGAGTCTAATAACTCTTGATTCAACTACTTGGTTTCTATAAAATTTAATTCAAAGTGTAGATAATCCTCTTAAATTTCACCATAAGAAAAATCAACTATAAATTCATTTCCAATCATCTGATATCTCAAAATTCCTAGCAGGTATTTAAAACCCTAGCTCAGAGACACCTGAGCACTATTTTCCTTATATCTCACAAATCCATATTCTAAATACCACAAAATATTTGCACATAGTCTTGTGACATAAACATATACACTCTTAAAAATTTTGAGCCAAAAATCTTTCAAATTGCCTAAGATATAACTCAAAATGTAACCACTATATAAGCAACTTACTTACTGCCCTTAAGTTTGTAAGCACTGACTTCAACTTCCAATATCTCCTTCATCTTAGCTTGAATTTCATAAAGCTACACATGAAAAATATAGCCATAAAAGTGCTCTCTCCAACTTTAGTTTCCAATCCTATATTGCTCTCTGTGTGCGCGAGTTATATCCAAAAGAGTGATAGTAGGTCCAAAATCAATACCTTAACTTTGAGCGCCTATAACTTCTTCATAAAAAGTGCAAATTCCACAAAATTTTCATCTAAATCAGATCCAAAAAACCTAAACCTTATGACCCTAGCCTTTGATGTTCAACTCTCCTTAAAAAACAAACCCTAATTCTTAATAAACCCTCAAGTAACCTCCTTGAAATCCATTGGGCATGATTTTTGGCCAATTAGAATAGAGATTTCTATCATCCACCTCTATCCATCCACATGGATGGCCAAACTATCCTTTTTACACTAAAAATCCTTTTCTAATCCTTATTCTTATAAGATTTACATACTTTGTGCTTTAAGCACCAAATAAAAGAAGTAAATAAAGATTTTAAGGATCACCAATGTCTAACAAAGGTGACTTAAGATATGTATAAGTTATTTTCAATATAAATCAACCTCAAAATTCACTATAAAAAAAAAAAAAAAGGTTGTATAAACCTCATTAATAGTCCTATTAAGTAGATTCTTTTTAAATTAATAATCTAATCACATCTTGTAACCAATGAAATCCACTGTTATAGCTTTTACTTAATTGTATAGAAAATTGTACATTAAATATATATATACAATTTTTTTCACATGGTAGCTAAATCACAATACGACACCGTGCAGCTGCACACTTATACAACTATTAGTAAAGGTCTTATTCTCTCCTCACAACCCTCTGCTTGTTTTATAATAGATGTCTATTTGAAATCTAAAAATCACAAAGCCTTTGCCTTATTAGATTCAAGAGCCTCAGTGTGTTTTTTAGATAAAGAATTTGTTAAAAGTCATAGAATACCTTCAATACAAAAAATTAAATCCGTACATGTAGAAGTCATAGATAGTTGCCCATTATCTTTTGGAAATATTATTTATAAAATCCTTCCTGTAAATGTAACAATAGATGGTCATAATAGTTGTGTAATCTTTAATATAATTAAATCTCTCTCTAATTGAGTTATTTTAGGTTTATCATGACTAGAAAAGTACAACCCTCGAATAGATTAGATTTTCCATAGACTTGACTTTTCTCAAAGCATTAATAAGAGTCCTATAAGTCAAGTAACAAACCATAAGCCTACTATAGTAAAATCCATACTTATAAGCGCAAAAGCGTTTATGAATGAAGCAAAAGAAGGATCATCTTTTGCTATTTATGCTACAACTATTTTTGATGGTGGAAGTACTTTAAGTGGCATTCTAAGCCAATATCAAGATTGTTAAGATATTTTTGAGAAAAATAATGTAAATATTTTTCTAAAGCATCATCTATATAATTGCTCAATTGATCTCAAAGAAAAAACTCAACATCTATTTGGACCGATCTATAGTCTATTCCAAAATGAATTGGCTGAATTCAAGAAATACATTGATGAGAACTTAGCCAAGAATTTCATATGACATTCAAAATCTCCAATAGGAGCTCCTATCTTATTTGTAAAGAAGAATGATAGATTACTACGGATGTGTGTAGATTATTGAGGGTTCAATAAGATTACCATCAAGAATAGGTACCCTCTATCTTTGATATCTGGACTTTTTGATTAATTGAATCAAGCCAAAATCTATACAAAAATAGATCTAAAAGGAACATACAATTTAGTGCGCATCAAAGAAGGTGATGAATGGAAGATTGGATGTCAAACAAGGTATGGACATTTTGAATATAATGTCATGCCTTTTGGACTTATAAATGCACCAGCTGCTTTTCAATACCTTATAAATGATATTTTTTGTGAGTTTCTTGTTGACTTTGTTGTGTGCTATTTAGACGACATTTTATTCTACTCTAAGAACACAAAAGAATATAAACTTCATATTTGTCGTATATTACAAAAACTTAGAGATACAAGGTTATATGCCAAGATGAAAAAGTGTGTATTTCACACTACTCAAGTTGACTTTTTAAGATACATCATTTCAAATGATGGTCTCAAAATAGATTTTAAGAAAGTCTAGACAATTATAGATTAGAAAATTTCAAAAATAATAATAGATATGTAATATTTTTTGAGATTTTCTAATTATTATTAAATCTTCATCAAGAACTTTTTTCAAGTTGTAGTTCTACTTATATAATTAACTTATAAGAACAAACTCGAGTGGGGTAAAGAAGCAGAAGCATCATTTGAGGCTTTGAAGATAGCTTTTATTTTTGTACTAATCTTGTATTGTGTCAACTTTTTCAAGACATTTTTTATGGAAATAGATGCCTTAGACTTTACTTTAGAGGCAATATTATCACAAATGGGAGAAGATGACAAACTCCACCTAATAGCTTTCTATTCCAAGAAATTTTTAGCAACAGAGATTAATTACAAAATCCATGATAAAGAACTTCTTGCAATTGTGGATTCTTTTCAAGAATGGCATCACTATCTAGAAGGCGCTTTTAGTCCAGTCACCATTGTCGTATTGTAATTGCGTACAATATGTAAAATCCATTCAAAATATATAATATGTTTATAGGTTTAGATATGTGTTAGAATAATTAGTAAAATAAATTAAAGAAAGTTGGTGTAATAAACTTTATTTTAGATTTTTATTTAATTTAATTATAATATTTAAATTATATAGGATCTAAATATTTAGTGTAAAGTCTTGAGAGCTAATTGGAATCCAAAGAAGAAAAAATAAACTACTAAGAGGCCTATTTGGAAGGATGAAGATAAAGTGAGGATGAATGAAGACAAGGAATAAAGTTCTTCATTCCTATTGGTCAATGGTCATGCCTAATAGGCTTTGAGGAGGTTGCCCGCAAGGAGAACAAGGGTTTTGGCAACTTTAAGAAAGCCATCGGAAAATCAAAGACTAGGGATTAGAAAGCTTATTTTTTGTATTATAATTTTGGTATAAGAATCGAAGGATTTAGAGTTTTAATGAGAGAGGAGTAGGCGCTTGAAGTTAAGGTTTACAAATTGTACCAATTGTCATTCTTTTGAGAATTAGACCAGTTGTATGAGAGCTTTTAGGGATCAAGAGGTGTGGCTAGAGAGGTGATTTTAAGCTCTATACTTGATGTGGAAGAATAACTACATTTGAGATTCTAAAGAAGGAGATATTGAAAGTTAAATACAATAGATTGAATTCTAAGGCAATAAATAGGCCATTTTATTTATAGTGATGGATTTTGCCATATCTTGAATTTTTGGATGAAACTTTATCTAAAACTTTCTAAGAAGGTGTATTGTTATGCTAAAAAGCTATAAATCAAAGTTTCATAGCATTTAGACTTTAGATTGTGAAATATGAAGAATTTAGTATACATGTGTTTATAAACAAGGATTTGAAGCTACTGTTAGGATTTTTGCAATATCTAAAGACAATAATGAATCAACGATTGAAATTTGTGGTGGTAATTGTTACAAATATATTAGTACTTTATATAAACTTTGAGTGAATTTGGACAGTTGGATAAAAAATTATGGATTGTTGGAGTATGAGAAAAATTTCCTTCTTACCAGAGGGTTTTAGGAAATTTTATTATGTTTTGAATGGTTTGATGAAATAAGGCTCATGTATAGGATGTAATAGTATTATGAAGATCTCTTTTATATAAATTTGGAGGTTTTATTATATTTGGAATTATATTGAATAATTAGTGGCAGCTAGAAGCTCAATACTTTTTTGAAGCAAATTCTCTCTACAACAACACCATGTATACGGATCACAAGAACCTCAAGTATTTCATATCTGCATGCATATTGAATCGTTACCAAGCTCATTAGAGCATGTCTTTGTCAAGATTCAAATTTATTATCACCTATTAGCCATGAAAACAACAAGGTCTGTCCAATGCCCTTTCTAGACGTTCTTATCTTGGACCAAAAGAAGAAGATTCAGCTTTTGATCAACAAAGAATGATCTTCTTAAAGCCAGAACAATTTCATCTTCAAGTAATGAAATCAACATTAATTGTTGATTCCACTTTTGTCAAGCAAATCCAGTCTAGTATGTCTTCAGATCATCTTGTCCATGAGATTATGAACAATTCATCTAAGTCTTATGATACTTCTAATTTTGAGTTTAAGAATGATTTGCTCTATTTTGAAAGACGCCTATATTCTAGAAGGTACTGCACGACTACATTGTCATGGCAAAAGTCCGCTTTGAATAGATGCAATGTCCCTCTTTGCAATTAAGTTGGATCCAATATGTACAAACCCTCTTAAGTTTCCCTTTTTGTAATCACAAAACCATGTGTATAATAAATCAACAAACTAGAAGCTTGAAAATTTATAAATCAAGATCCACCCTTGTAAATAAGTTCAAACTTTGGAAATACACAATTCACTTTTTTAGTCATTTTCATAAAAATTCTCAACCATGAATTTGTTACCGATCATCAGATATCATCAAATATTAGCAAGTAATTTTATAAGTCAAAACCAATCTAGAAATTTGAAAATTCATATTTTGAGATCTAGCTATTTAAATAAGTTTAAAAATTGGGAGCAAAAAACTTACATCTTTGATTATTATTACACAAAATTTCCAATCCAAATTCATTGCCAAACGATTAGTATCACGAAATCCTTGACAAGTACTTTTTAAAGTCAACTCTAAATCAGAAACTTAAAAATTCATATTTTGAAATCCTGCTATTCAATTAAGCTCAAAATTTGGAAACATAAAATTTACATCTTTGATCATCATCACACAAAACTTCCAGTTCAAATTCATTGCCAAAAAATTGGTATCACCAAATCCTTAACATGTACTTTTAAAGTCAAAATCTTAGATGCTTGAGAATAAAATTTGCTATTTCTTCCTAATCAAAGTTTCAATTGATATGAAATTTTAGACATAGACTCTTTATAATAAAAATGATACATACACAAAAAATAAACTTCAAATTCATCTTGAAACTCAAGTTCTAGCTTAAAGTAAATCCTTCTATTTATCTAACTTCTTCAAAATCCTAGTTTAGTTTGCTAGTTTTAATTAGCCATATCTCACTCATTCTAGGCTCATTTCTATTAATCCTTGGATATAAAATGTTTAATTTAAAGTCTAGTTTCTAATCCAACTTCTTGATTTCTTGCTAGTATCTTAAAACTCCTAATATATCCAGAAAAGTGACAGTAGATATCATATTAGTAGCCTAAGTTCAAACAAGCATAACTCTCTCATCTAAGCTCCAAATCATGCATTTCTACCACCTAAATTTATGCTAAGAAGAAGCTCTCTTTGAATACCTCCTTAGACTTGCCAAAAAACTCCGTTCACTTCTCTTCTAAGCTCATCAAAGAAGTCGTAGCCAAGATCTTTAAAATCCAAGTCAACAACTAATAGTTTAAAGTTATAAAAATACCAAATCTAATCCTCCAAGTCAATAATATTAATGGCAACCGACTATTGACATCCAAACTTCCATTTATCCTTAATAAAATCCTAAATTCAATCTCAAAGTCAAAACTCTTTATATCTACAAATATAACCTTGAATCTACTAAAATCTAAGATTGGAAAAAAATAAAAGAAATAAAAGAAGTTTTCAAGGCTAAATCAAAGTTAAAGTTAAGATTAAAGATGAAGTAAAAATTTAGCCAAAGAAAAAGAATGAATATGAGAAATTTTTTCCAAAACTATATAAAATATTTAGATTGGTGTGAGTTAAAAAATTCACCATAAGTTTTTTTATGTTTTTTAGTTGATTGAATTTAAAAATATTAGTGTTTTTAGAATTTTTATGGATTTTCTTTATTGTTAGTATTTGTAGTACTTAGATGATATGCCAAAAAACCCCGTTCTCTTCTCTATCATCTAAGTACCTTCCAGATAATATATTATTAATATTGTAAATAGATAAAAAAGTAAAAGAATCGAAGTAAAAATATAAGATTAAAGATAAGTAATAAAAGATAAAAGATAAAAGATAAAAGTAAAAATGACAAATAAAAGATAAAAGTTAAAAGATAAAAAATAAAAGTAAAAATGATGAGTAAAAGATAAAAGATAAAATATAAATAGTAAAAAGTAAAATATTAAATATTAAAATAAAAATCACAAGTAAAAAGATAAAAGATAAAAAGTGAAAGATGAATATAAAAGAAAAATATAAAAAAGTAAAAGTTAAAAGTATAAACTTAATTGATAGTAAAAGTGAACCAGGGAAGAAAAAATTCCAATAGAAAACTTCCAAGTAAAAATAAAAAAATAAAGGAGTAGGATAATGAAGAGAAATTAGTTCAAGAAGTATTTACTAATAAGTATGAAGATCATTCAATAAGGTGCTAGGAGGAAATTACAAACAATTGTACAAAAAAAATGAAAACCTAACCGAGTGATGCTTCCGATCTAAGAAATCAACCCCCTTTTGTTAAAATAGCTGCTGTTGTGTTGTCCTTGATTGGATTCAAGCGTGCTTAGACTTCTTAGAAAGGTAACTTCAAGCTCTATTACCACCTAAAATTTCAACTCCAAAATCGCTTTGGTTTGGAAGATGTCACTCCTCAAAGTTGGTGCTTTGAAATTGTCTAACAACATCTCTTCACTAAAAAAAAACTGGCTACACCACTGTCCTTGATCTCTCAAAATAAAACCTTGAGCCAAAAAATCACTTGTTGACTTTTTCCAAATAATTTTACTTTCTAACTCCCTTCTCTTTAAAAACTCAGATCCCTGTCCCTCTTGTGTTACCACATTTCGGGTCCAGTAAAGGGGTAGCAGATACCTGCCACTAAAATGGCTGCCATTGCCTTGTTCTTGATGGCCCATAAATAAGCCTTAGCTTTTCAAAAACTAGACTTTAAATCAATTCTCTTCCAATCAATTTTACTTTCAATCTCTTCTTAAAACTCCAGATCTTATTCTCCTAAGTCACTACTCTAAACCAAAGGGGCAGCAGACACCGTGCCACTAAAATAGCCGCCACTACCTTGTCTTTGATCCAAATGGCCCGTGCAATATGTCGTTGGAAAGAAAAAAAAAAGTTCTACATTTTTCTAAAATATTTTAATATGGTGATTAAAATCACCAATTCTTAAACAATTTTGATTCATAACATTTAAAAGTTGGTAATTCTCAAAAATTACCGAAATTCATAGAATTCTAAATTTTAGAATTTTATTATCTTTTAATAATAGATTAAGCTAGTATATTTGATTTTAGTCCTAAATGGTCATCCTATTATTAAGTTTAGATAATTTTTTATCTAATTTTCTACTAATACATCGAGCTTATTTTTTAGAATAGTAAGAACATCTATTTAGGAAGAATAATCCATTTAACAAGGATTTTTGCCACTAATAAATACTAATTAGTCTAAGTTTATCATAACTATTGGTTTTTGATTGATTTTGGGATAAAAATAAAGAACTGAGCTATTTTGATGGCTCACTATTAGTAAAAAGAAAGAACTTAATAAAATTTTAAAGAAAAGAAAATTAAGCAAGGTTTCTATACATGGATGTATTTACTTCACGACATCAACTGCTTCCAAACCTGCACATCTTTCGACATGTGCCACCATTCACTCTTCATCTTATTCATCTTCTTCTTGAATCTCTTTATCTTCTTGGTTCCATTATTCATTAGATACGTATATTTCAAAATCTTCAGGTAGGCAATTTATATTTCTTCTTTGGAAAGCTTTTACTTGTTTTCTTGCTATTGGAATCCGAATGGATGTTCCATCTAATTTTCAAAGTGAATAAGTTCTATTATCAAGTGCAATTATAACAATATACAGTTCAAACCAACTCTGAGAAAACTTTCTTTGCATACTATGTTGGTGGTCCAAAGTATTGTCATAAATTAATATCCAATCACCTTCCAAGATTGGTTTCAAATGCAATCAATGAGCTTGATCAAATCTTTCTTTGTTTTCCAATCTTGCTACTTTCAACTTGTCTAGTGCCAACTAAAGGTCTTCTGATAGTCTCTCAATTTCTTGGATCCAAAGTTCCAAAAGTCTTTCACAAGATATGCCATCTTTCTAAGATAAAAATAATCACATAGGCATAGATTCTTCTGCTGGCATAATGGGCTTTTGACCTAACATTAATTCAACTGGCATGTATCCTGTTATTATACTATGGATGGTTCTATCAATCCATAAAGCAAATGGTAGTAGCCTTGGCCATTCTTTTGAATTGCATTTACAAGCTTTAACCAATGCATATATGATTAGTAGGTGGCATCTTTCACTCTTCTCATTTGCTTTTGGATTATATACAGTGGTTAATTTTAGCTTCACTCCATATCTTTCAAAAAAGCTTTTAACTTCAGCAGTATCTAATTCCCCTCTGTCAGGCCTCATTCCTCTAATACATCCATAGCAACTAAAAATATCTTCAAAGATAAATCAAAATATTCCAGCTGTTTGTTTGATTCTTAAAGCTCTGCCTTGAACATAATTTGATAACTCCTCTTGTGCCAAAATCAAATATTTCATATTTCATAATCCAACTAGCATAACTACTAAATCAATTATCCATTGGAATTGAATGGAAAGAGGATAAGTTGGATGAAGTTCATCACGATATCTGATTTTGGATTGAAAATGGCATTCAAGGCACGATTCCACAAAATTCTCTATATCTTAATAAAGATCCTTCCACCAATATTGCTCCTTGGTCTTTGTATATGTAGCCCAAATTCCTCAGTGCCCAACTCAATGTGAATCATAAAATTCCTTCAAAACTTGAGCTTTGGTGCATGCATTTCCAACTATCCGCAACGGCATTCCATCCTTTCTTTTTGGTTTTTTCCAAAGAAGCCCATCCCGTAGAAAATATCCATATCAATATTGCCTAATTTCTTTAAAAACCTTATTTGACTAATCTTGCAATTTTCTAAGGATGGTCAAATAAATGCCAATGTCTTTGAAGCTTCACTCATATGATTCTGCCTCAAAAGATAGAGCTCCTTCCATTCTCTCATTATTTGTCAAAAATATATAATCCAAATCTTTAATGCAACTATCTTCATTATCTTCTTCAGCAATCATTTCTTCTCTATCTATATATCTATCCTTGATAGCATATCTGCTACTACATTTTTTTTGCCTGTAATGTGAATCAAAACCGGATTTAGAGATCTAATGTAGGCTATCTATCTTAGCATGGCAATATCAGGAGTTGAATAGTTAGATATTATACCGATGTCATGATGTAACGCGACTACTAGGTAAAAGAATGTGGAAATAGTATATTATAGAAGATCTTGGTTCAAAATATTGTAACAAATTATCTTAGAAAAAAATAGATAATAGTAAAAAGGGAGTAAAACTAATGAGTTTTAATGCTGCCTTTTTTACAAATAAGCTTCTATTTACTTTGTAGGGCCATAAGTAAGGCAAAATAAAGTAGATTGGGAAATAAAATGATATAGACATATATAGAAGAGAGTTAAGAAGAGGTTTCAAAAAAACTTACCATAAAAATCTTGAAATAAATACCCGAAAAAGACCGGTTATGAGCTAGGGTCGAAATCAGACCCTGAGGCACAAAATCATGTACCTACAACGGACCAAGGGAGCTTTTGTAATCAGAGATTAGGATTAGGGAGTGGACTTAAAGGGTTTTGTATAGGAATTGGTTTTGAGTGATTTAGAGAAAAAATAACTTTATAATAGCTTTGCAAAGTTAGGGTTGTTTTTGGCAATTTGGAATTTTATAAAATAAAATAGGGTTGATATTTTAAGCAATTTCAGAAGTTTTGTTATAGATCTATGGCTAGAAATTTGTGGATTTTTGGATATTGTTGTTGTGAGTGTGTGCTGTGAATTTGAGCTGAATCTAACAGTTTAGTTGTACATAATTGAGGTTTAAGTGAGTCAAGGTCTCAGAAGTTTTGAGGGTCAGTTGGGGTTTTGAGATCTTGAGCAATCTGCCTTTTGGATTGGAATAATTTTTATTTGTGTTGATAATAGATTTGTTTTCCTATACATATGAGTGATTTGAGAGTGATTGAACGATGAAAAAGGGAGAAATCAGCACTAGAAGATTAGCATCAAGGTTGGAGAAGGAGGCCGACCAACACCCGAGAAGTTTTTGGGGTTTTTCTTCCATTTGGTAAGTTTGATTTCCTTTAAATTTGTTATGCTTGTTGTTGACTAAGAGGTTGAAAAGTATACAAAGTTTTAAGTAAGATCAATGGTCTAATTAACAGATATTGAGGTTCTAATTTTTCCTAGGGTTGATTTGAATTGGTTAGAATTTGGTTTAAGATTTGATTAGGGTTTGATTTAGGGTTTAGGATTTAGGATTTGACTTAGGATTTGACTAGGATTTGGCCAGGATTTGACTTAGGATTTGACTTAGGATTTGATTTAGGTTTTGACTAGGGATTGACTTAGGATTTTACTTAGGTATCGATTAGGTTCGATCAAGGCTTTCTTACCTGTGGTTTGATTTAGGTTTGATTAGGTTTTGACTGTATCGATTTAGATTTCGACTTGTATTTAGACTAGGTTCTAATTTCGTGATTTGACTCTGGTTGAACAGGGTTTGACTTAGGATTTGACTTAGATTTTGACTAGGATTTGACTAAGATTAGGCCAGGATTTGATTTAGTATTTGACTTAGGATTTGACTTAGGATTTGATTTAGGTTTTAATTAGGATTTGATCTAGGATTTGAATAAGTTATGACTTAAGATTTTAAGATTCTATTTTAAGATTCTATTTTAAGATTCTATTAGTCTCTAATAGCACATTTGCTCTAATTAAATAATTTCTTTCTGCTTTTATTGCTATAATTGCATCCCACAACTCTTTTTTTACTTGTAGATATATCCTCTAGTCCTTTGTCAAGATTCTTATTTCATATCTAATAGCAAATCAATTCTTGTTGGTATCATCTTGTTCAACAATCCAACCTATGGCAATAGGGCTAATATCCACTATTACTATCACAGGTCTATCATTCTCATAATTCACTTGTCTTAGAACTAGTAGAGATCTTAAAATCTCTTTAAAATCTTCCATAGCCTTATCTTGCTCCATGCTCCATGTAAACTTATTTCTTTTTTTTAAAAGTTTATATAAAGGCTCTGCTACATGAGTAAAATGAGGTATCTAAATTTGATAGAAAACACATGCTCGAAGAAATCTTCTCACCTCAATGATATTGTTGCAGGCTTTCATTTATGAAATGACATCTACCTTATCTAGATTTGGCTTTCTTCCATAGCTTCCATACAAATGGCCTACAACTACAATTTCTTCAATTACAATTTTTTCTACTCGAAATTTGGATTTATCAATGGATAGTGTTAAGTTCACCTCCTCCAATCTTTTCAAAATCCTCTCTATATCTTTGATATGTTGTTTTATAAATGTTCTGCACCCATCTACTTCTATAGTCACATCTTTTATTTTTTCTCTGCAATCTTTGATTTGAATATCGTCCACAAATGGTATAGTCTTTTTTAATAAAAAATCTTTTAGGCTTCAATTCATTGCATTCTGCATATGTGCCACTGAGTTAGTGACACCTTGAGATAATGTACATATTTGAATCAAACCTAAAGGAGTCTTCATTGTGGTTTAATCCCTGCTTTCTATTGTCAATTGAAACTGATCATAACCTGAATACAAATCTCCAATTGAGTAAATGGCATGGCCTACAAAAGCCTAAGCCACCTCATCCATAATTAGACCGGAACCTTTATTTATAATAGTAACTTGATTAGCAGGTTGCATATCTTGAATAAACCTTAATACCTTTGTTTTCTTTGGCACTGTGAACCAAGGATTGGAATATGGCTCTATAGAAGGTTCAAGGATTTTCATTTCCATATTTTCCTTGAGCAACTCAATTAAATTTGAGAGCTGAGCTCTTGGAATCGGAATGGGTTTAAAATCCCATGGTATATGTGGAATTATAAAGATCACCATTGGTACTACTATGTTTGGATGGACACATCCTATGTCATTAGATTTTGATGCAAAAGACTTTCCATGTTTAAAAAGGATATTCAAAAAAAGTTTTCTTTCAAATTCAGTCAAGAACTCATTCCCTCCAACCTTCAACTTCTTGAGTGTTTCCTCCATAAACCAATGTCTAATCCCCTCTAGATTCCTTAGCTTTGGTTTCATTTCACCTTGTTTCACATTATCTTTGGAATCTTCAAGCAATTGTATTGCCCTAGGCTTAATTTTCTTTGCCACTGATTTACACTTTGTATTCACTTGTGCTTCAATTCTAAATATGTAATTATTAACTTCTTTAGCATTATTTTTTATAAATTATTTTATTTCTTCATAAAGAGCTTGATCATGAATTTCCACCACAATATTATTGTTGTCTCTTGCATCCATTCCTTCATTTAAACCTTTCAATTATTGTAAAATATTTCTTACAAACCGTGTTTCTATCACCATCCCTCAAATAGCTTCATCTTCCAAAATCACTCTTTTCATCTTTAGATTTTTTTTAATTTTTCTTAATTTAGTTCTATATTTAGAGTCTAATATATTAATATCTTGAAAACTTGAAATACCACACTTAGACGAATCCAAAATTCCAAAATCATTCTTTTGTACATTAGAGAATATAATAGTAAATAAGATAATTGCACCCGTGGATCCCCATACTCCACGTGTGCCTCTTAGAAATCCTGGAAGGCCTCTTCAATGTCTAGAGGTACTTCTCGCAATTGATCTCGATGTCTTTCATACTTTGGCTTCACTGTAAGAAATTGCATTGAATTCCTTCTATCACAACTGTGAATTCTAGCATAATGTGATCCATCATCAAATACCTTAGTTTTCATTCTTGAAATTGTAATATATGGTTGCCCAAGTATAATTGGATACGTATTTTAGACTTGCACAAAGAAATTTTGATCCACCTCTACATTTCTAATTTTTATTTTAACTGTTGAATATACACCATAAAGACCCCCTCTTTTGTTATTTGCCGCTCTCAATATCCATCCATGGTTGGTATCTATAGGCCATTTTTCTTTTTCATAAACAATCTTTGATATTATATTAATTTCAAATCTATAATCCTTAAGAGCATGTATTGCTTCTTCTAAATTTTCAATTTTAAGTTGGATTTCTGTTGTAATCCTTGCCCAGTATGGGTGAGCATAATTTGTTCTTTTTTTACTCATACTTTTCTCATCTACAATTGATAAACATGTGTGCACTCTTGCCTCATTTTTCTCTCTCACTTTATTTTCTTCTGTTGCAAGATTAATTTATTCTTCAATCTCACAATCATTTTCAAGTCTTGATTTCTTAATTCCTTCATTTTTGATAGTGGTCTTTTCTAGTAATGTTTGAAGCTTAGGAGAAAATATGCTTAGTACCTCCATTTCTAAATCCTCATCCAAATCATCATCCAAGCTTTGCTCTTGGATATCATAAGTATCATTTGTAAGTTCTTCATTGTAACCTTCTTTAGACCCAGAATCATAGATTGTGGAGAATACATGAACAATCTCATCACCCTCTTCTTGAAGTATGCAAGCATCAATCGTACTAGCTATGATTTATTTTGGCTGTCATTTGATATTTTTTTTTTATTATGTCAATTATGAATTCATGAAAATCTTTCTTTATTATTTCCAAGGCTTCTTTTAATGTGAATTCAATCTTAGCATCAAGAATTCTCTCTTTAAAAATTCCTTTCATATCTATTTATATTTCTATATCGGAACAAAGTTTATAAGTAGGGCCTTTGAGCTTATCTCATCTTGTTTTTTTTTTTTTTCCTTTTTCTTTCTTGCTTCCATTCTTTCCTCCCATTTGTCCTTAGGCAATGGTGTACCTTTTGGGTTTGAAGTTGAAGGTGTAGACCTTGATGGATGGTTGGTCCCTTCAACAAAATCCTTTTTTTTCTTCTCATCTTCATCACTATTGCAAGTCTTTTATTTGTAGGCTCTCTATCTTTTTCTTCTTCTATATTTCTTCCCCTCTTCACCTCTACCGAAACATCTTGGTCGCCATCCTTCTCTTTATTTCTATCTAGAAAAGCTTTGATGCTTGTTGTGTCAATAGAATCATTCCATTCAGTTCTTTGTCTGATAGCCTAGGCCCCTCGTATCATAGCCTCACATGTTGCATGAAATGGAATTTTAATATTATTTTGCCATGCAACAATTTGATAAGAATTGATATTACTTGAATCTTGGGATTTAGCCCTTTTTATCTAATCCTCCATCACCTTCTTCATTCATCCTTTGCCAAAGTTAGTATCCAATAGATAATCTATAGCTGCATCTCTAATTCTTCCTTCTTTGAAGATGATTTTTCTATCCTTTAAAGCTCCGGCATATTCTGTGCAATTATTCTAGCTATGATTAGTGTCATCATACCAAATGCATCTCATTATATAATTTTTTTTCCTTCTAGTGGCTATAAAAAACCACTGCTTTGACCCTTCTTCAACTCACTTTCTGCCTCTCTATCTCCCAAAAATATAAACAACCTATAGAATGGGTAGGAATTTTATGATTTACAATACATAATTTGTAGGATTAAAAATAGATAGTAAGCCGATGAATAGCTAGTTTAGAAGGCAGAATGCATGAGGAAGTTAAAAGAAGTAATTATCATCAGTTGTGTAATAGTTAACATAGTCAGGGTAAATATAAATTAATTTGGTATAGAGGAGTCAGGGCCAGAGTGTGATAGTGTTGAATCGGGATAAGCTTGGTGCTATCTCTTATTTTTTTTATTTTTTTGTTAGATTGTAGTGGAGAATCCAAATTTTATTTTGATTGATTGAACCATGTTGATTATGGAGTACAATAATAAAATTAAATAATTCAATTCAATAATATATGGATGAATAAAGAATTGTAATTGATTGTTGCTTGAATTTGGTGTGGCAAATTGGCACCCAAAGACTAGATATGTCGATGCAGTTTGATTGTGAGTGAGAATGTTATGCCATATTGGCTGTGAGAGTTGAACAATGAAAGAGAATTTTAGAGAGATGATTCATTTCAAAAGAAGTTCTTGGTGAAAAGTTATTTCTAGTGATTGGAGAGTGAAGCGGATGTATGCAATCTATTAAGACAGTGTAACATTGCTAGATGTTGTTATGTGATTGGAGATAGATAGTAGATTATAATAAGAAAATTTGTAGAAGATTAGATAACAAAGTTTATTTTTAGTTGTAGAGTAGTAGTATTGATAGAGTGGACGACATTATTTTTAAGTGTTTACATGTGCATTGGACTCTGATGTTCGCAAGCGGTTAGTTGTATGATCCTAACAGTTTAATTCAATAAGGTTGATCTTTTCCTGTATTTGAATCCTCTTTTATAGGTTTATTCTAGGAAATATTGGTAGAGTAAGTAAAATGACAAACCACACAATCTATCTTCTAAAGCTTCATCAGTTGCTTGTAAAAATAGCTCAACCTTTCGACCATTTAAGAACATCCGATCTGATACAAAAAATTGGCCATATTTCTTTTCAAATGCTTTGAGTAATTCATTTGGTTCCATCATCTTTCCTGGGCATTGTTCCATCCAATCTAAGAAAAACCGCTTAGTCATCCTATTAATGTCTTCATCAAAAAATTCATCTCTCATCCATTCTTCAAACCTCATCCATATGATTGCATTAACAGTTGTTCTTACATGTCGCACTCGATCTCAAATCTCTAATACCACAGCCAAATCAAAAGTCTCTAATATTCTAGCTTGTAGAACTTGATGGATCTCCATTTCACAAATATAGGCTTTAAGAAATTTAGTGACATCTCTGCCATCAAATCGGCCTACCTTGTCAATGACTCCTTGAAGTGCCTTTGTAGCTCCATGTCCATCCGAATTAGATCGTTGTTGCTCCACCAACATGATGACTGCTCTCAAAAGATTGATGGTTCTAACAGTTGTCGTATGCCGTGGTCTTCTATTTGGGAATATATTAGGTACCTGGTTGTGGAGAGTTTTTTTGAAACTTGATGGCAAAAATCCAACAGGTGATTTGTCCTTAATAAAAAGACAAATAATATAACAATCTCACAAAAGAGAAGTTATATATATAAATTCTCTTGTATTCAAGTAAGTTTGTATAAAAAAGGTTCAAATTTCCACAAAAACCCTTCAAACTTTATTCACCCGCAAAGACTTATTTCTTGCTAAAATTTAGAATCTAGTAACTCTTGATTCAACTATTTAATTTCTAAAAAATTTAGTTTATAGTAAAGATAATTTTCTTAAGTTTTATCACAAGAAAGAATCAACTGTAAATTCATTTCCAATTGTCCGATATCTCAAAATCCCTAGCAGGTGCTTAAAACCCTAGCTTAGAGACACTCAAGCACTATTTTCCTTATATCTCACAAACCCATAATCTTAATGCCACAAAAAATATTCACATAGTCTTTTGACATAAACATATACAATCTTGAAAATTTTGAGCAAAAAATCTATCAAATTGCCTAAGATATAGCTCAAAATGTAACCACTATGTAGGCGGGTCACTTACTGCCCTTAAGTTTGTAAGCACTGATTTCAACTCCCAATATCTCCTTTATCCTAGCTTGGATTTTATCAAGCCATACAAAAAAGTGTAGCCAAGAAAGTGTCCTTTCCAATCCTAGTTGCCTATCCTTGATTGCTCTCTGCATGCGTGAGTTCTATCCAAAAGAGTGAGAGTAGGTCCAAAATCGACACCTTAACTTTGAGCGCCTATAACTTCTTCATAAAAAGTGCAAATCACACAAAATTTTCACCTAAACCAGATCCAAAAATCTAAACCTTATGATCCTAGTCTTTGATGTTTGACTCCCCTTGAAAAACAAACCCTAACTCCTAATAAACCCTCGGGCAGCCTCCTTGAAGCCCATTGGGCATGATTTTTGGCCAATTAGAATAGAGATTTTCAATCATCCACCTCTATTCATCCACATAGACGGCCAAACTATCCTTTTTATACTAAAGATCCTTTTCTAACCCTTCTTCTTATAAGATTTATATACTTGGTGCTTTAAGCATCAAATAAAAGAAATAAACTAAGATTTTAAGGATCACCAATGTCTAACAAAGGTGACTTAAGATATACAAAAGTTATTATCAATATAAAATCAACTTCAAAATTACTATCAAAAGAAGAAATAAGGTTGTATAAAGAATAATAATAATCCTTTTAATAGATCCCTTCTAAACTAGCAATCTAATTCCATCTTATAACCAACAAAAGTCCACTGATATGGCTCTCATTTAGCTATGTAATAAATTGTATATTAAATATATATATACAATTTTTTCACATAATAGTCGAACCACAATACGACACTATTCCTTATCTTTCTCGTAAATTTATCCCTGAATTCATATCCTCCATGATTCTTAACCCAACTGATTGCTCCTAAAGCAGCTCTCAATAGAAGTACCAATATGTCATGGCAAAAGTATGCTTTGGATAGATGTAAGGTCCCTCTTTGCAATCAAGTTGGATCCAACATGCACAAACCCTCTTAAGTTTCCCTTTTTGTAATCACAAAACCATGTATATAATAAATCAATAAACCAGAAGCTTGAAAATTTATAAATTAAGATCCACCTTTGTAAATAAGTTCAAACTTTGGAAATACATAATTTATTTTTTTAGTCATTTTTACAAAAATTCTCAATTGTGAATTCATTATCAATCACCACATATCATCAAATATTAGCAGGTAATTTTATAAGTCAAAACCAAACTAGAAACTTGAAAATTCATATTTTGAGATCCAGCCATTTAAATAAGTTCAAAATTTGGGAGCATAAAACTTGTATCTTTAATCATCATCATACAAAACTTCCAATCCAAATTCATTGCCAAACAACTGGTAACACCAAATCCTTAACATGTACTTTTAAAATCAAAACCCTAGATGCCTGAGAATAAAATTTGCTATTTCTTCCTAATCAAAGTTTCAATTGATATGAAATTTTAGACATAGACTCTTTATAATAAAAATGATACATACACAAAAAATAAACTTCAAATTCATCTTGAAACTCAAGTTCTAGCTTAAAGTAAATCCTTCTATTTATCTAACTTCTTCAAAATCCTAGTTTAGTTTGCTAGTTTTAATTAGCCATATCTCACTCATTCTAGGCTCATTTCTATTAATCCTTGGATATAAAATGTTTAATTTAAAGTCTAGTTTCTAATCCAACTTCTTGATTTCTTGCTAGTATCTTAAAACTCCTAATATATCCAGAAAAGTGACAGTAGATATCATATTAGTAGCCTAAGTTCAAACAAGCATAACTCTCTCATCTAAGCTCCAAATCATGCATTTCTACCACCTAAATTTATGCTAAGAAGAAGCTCTCTTTGAATACCTCCTTAGACTTGCCAAAAAACTCCGTTCACTTCTCTTCTAAGCTCATCAAAGAAGTCGTAGCCAAGATCTTTAAAATCCAAGTCAACAACTAATAGTTTAAAGTTATAAAAATACCAAATCTAATCCTCCAAGTCAATAATATTAATGGCAACCGACTATTGACATCCAAACTTCCATTTATCCTTAATAAAATCCTAAATTCAATCTCAAAGTCAAAACTCTTTATATCTACAAATATAACCTTGAATCTACTAAAATCTAAGATTGGAAAAAAATAAAAGAAATAAAAGAAGTTTTCAAGGCTAAATCAAAGTTAAAGTTAAGATTAAAGATGAAGTAAAAATTTAGCCAAAGAAAAAGAAAGAATATGAGAAATTTTTTCCAAAACTATATAAAACCTAAATTGGTAAGAAGAAAGAAAGAACTTAATAAAAATTTTAAAAAAATAAAATTAAGTAAGGTTTTTATACATGGATGTATTTACTTCATGACAACGTGCTCTAGAAGCTTGTCACAACCTCCCTATGGTGGAACATTTTAGATAAAATAAGACTTTGAAGCTAATATCGAGAGATTTTTGGTGGCCTCACATGTAGATGGTTGTTTAAGAATTTGTATAGTCGTGTGACATTTGTTCAAGATCAAAAACTCCTTGTCACCGACTTTATAGACTTCTCCAACTATTCCCTATACCAAAACAATCTTGACTTTCTATTTCTATAGATTTTATTATAAAGCTTCTAAAGTTAAGTTCATATGACTCTATATTTGTGATTGTAGATCATTTTACCAAGATGGCACATTTTGTATTATGTACAAAATCTATTACATGTGAAAAAATAGCTAAACCCTACTTTGATAATATCTATTGCTATCATGGACTATTAAAGGATATTATATCAAATAAAGGAACACAATTTATATTAAGATTTTGGAAGATTTTTTTTTAAATATTGAAGGTGGATTTAATATTATTCTTAGCTTTCCACCCTCAAATTACTAGACAAATGGAACAAGTAAATCAAGTTGTAGAGCAATATTTGAGATGTACCATTAACTACTATTAAGATGATTGGACAATTCTTTTGCCATTGATAGAGTTTTCTTATAATAATTTGATACACTCTTCTACTCAATAAACTCCATTCTTTGTAAATTATGATTATTATCGACAACTTGATACTTTTGACTTTTCAAAAGCTCATAATCCTATAGAAGAAGATTTAGTGAATCGATTGTCAGAGTTACATACAACAATGAAGGCACAACTATAGAAAGCTCAAGAATGACAAAAATTCAATGCAGATGTCTATCGCAAGGAACAACCTCAATTCCACATGGGCAATAAGATATGATTTCTTTGTTGTAATATGAAGACTATCCATCCTTGCGACGAGCTGGATTATCATAGGCTTGGACCTTTTTGATTTATGAACAAATCAATCCAGTTGCTTATTGATTATGCCTACCAAAATCTATAAAGATCCATCTTATATTCCACGTGTCACTAATTGAGCCATACAAGATACTAGATATATAAGGAAGAAGACAAATGCCACCGCCTCTTATAAAAGTAGACAACATTAAAAAATTCAAGGTCAAAGAGATTTTAGATTCAAGGCGGCTTCAAAATAAAGTGGAATATCTTGTACATTGGCATAGATACAATATTAGTGAATGCACATGAGAGCCATCGAAGAATCTAATAAATGCATCAATAAAAATCAATGCATTTTATTGATGACATTTGTCAAAATCAAGATAAAGAATCAAGAAAATATTTGCTATAAAGCAAAGCAGGTTCTATAGAGGTTTTATCCTACTTTGTATCATTATTTTTATTTCCTTAGATTTTTTTGTATTAAAGAGATGGAAGATCAATAACCATTGAATTCCACTCAAGAACTATTGTTTGCTAATTTATTGGATGAGACATTCTGACTATCACAACCTTCAAGACGACAGAATAGACATGAAGACCTTCAAGAATGACATGTCCTTGCTCAGATTGATGGCGAAATACAGTGTGTTTGGTATTAAGACCTTGGAAGACACTCCCAATGTTTGGTGATACTTTTAGAGGTAGAAACTACTCTTGATGGTATTCCAAATATTTCCTTTGAAAGAAGTTATAAAGGCCTCAACAATGATCAAATAACAAGGTGATCCTCTTGCGTTGGTATGGGATACTATTAATGGCTGAAAGGACCTATCAACTACCTTCAAAGGGAAAAAAGATCAGAATACGTGGCAAGTACAATTCAACGTATCTTGGACTTTCTCAACATGTAATCACCGTTCTTCATGGAACTTGTCTCTAACAGGGGGGGATAATGTCACGGACATAAGATTTATTCCAATAACTATCTAATTAATTTAGATTAATAGAAGTAGGTTAAATAAATTAATTTGATAATATCTTAGAAAGAAGCTTTTTAGAAGCTTCATAGACGTGAAATCACCTTTATACATGTTTATAGGTGATTGATAGGTTAGAAACTTGGTCAATAAGCTAACCATGTATTATACATATTGGTAGCTTGTGGAACAAGCTAGCCATGTGTCACACATGGCTTCTTCATTCTTATCAATTCCTTTCTTGCTTCTAGTCTAGTTCAAGAGTCTCATATATTTTCTAGTCTTTGGCAATAGCCATTCCAATTTCTTCTTGAATATACATATTTTTTTATTTTTATCTTGTTATTTTTTTTTTACATAATTTTTTACTAACTTACGCATCTGTTTTAGTTCATGTCCTTGACATAATGCCATCTATGAAACAACACCTATAGAAGTATGATTCAAAAACCATAGCAGCCAAATTATGTTTAAAGTTATTAGAGCTCTTTCAAATCCTGTTATTCTTAGACTTTCTTGATTAAAAAAATACAATCTATCTATAAATTGGAGGTTGCAAAGAATGATATTTTTAATAGATATCTCTATAAGAAAACTTTGTAAAAAGCTATAAGTTAGTAAGCTTTTATTTGTTGGAGCAAGGATCTTTATAAGATTGGCCAAAGAAGGTGCACCATCTATTATTTATGCGACTTCAATTAAAGAAGATATGACTTCATCAACAAGTATTCTAGAAGAGTATAGCAAATTTCAAGATGTTTTCTAGAAGAAGAATGTTGATATATTACCAAAGCATTGACCATACGATTATATTATAGATCTTCAAAAAGGAACACAACCATCTTTTGGCCCAATTTTATAGTCTTTTTCAAAATAAACTTTTGGCGATAAAAGATTATATGGATAAAAACCTTGCAAAGAACTTTACAAGACATTCAAAGTCTCCAACATGTGCATCTATACTCTTTGTGAAGAAAAATAATAATTCATTATATATATGTCTTAATTATTGGAGATTGAATAAGATAATGGTATTGTGTAATAACACGGCCAATAGGTGAAAGAAAAAATAAATGATTCTATTATAGAAGATTTCAAATAAAAATATTTTAACAAATTATCTTAGATATATAGATAATAGATAAAAAAATAATAAAAATTAAAAAATACTAATATTATCTTTTTATAGAAGAAGCTTCTATTTACTTTATATGGTTATAAATAAGACAAAATAAAGTAGATTAGAAAAATAAATAATATAAGCATCTTTAAAAATTAATTAAAAATAGATTTTAATAAAATTTACTTCAAAATTCCAAGAGTTGATTCCCAAAGAGGACCAGTTGTGAAATTGGATCTTGAGGTACAAAACCACGTAGCTATGGCAGGTAAAGAATTCTTTTGCAAATCAAAGAGTTGGATTGAAAAGAAAATTTTAGAAGGTTTGTTTGAGCTTTGATTTTGAATGATTTGGATATAAATTGGCTTTATAAAAGCTTTGCTAAGTCAAGGTTGATGTGGGTGATTTTGATTTTTGTGAAATCAAAGAAGATTTGATTAGGATTTGATTAAGATTTGATTAAGGTTTGATTAGGATTTTATTAGGATTTATTTAAAGTTTAGAATTTCATTAGGATTTAGATAGGATTTAATTAGAATTTATTTAAAATTTAGAATTTGAATAAGATTTGATTAGGATTTGATTAGGATTTGATTAGGATTTGATTAAAATTTGATTAAGATTTGAATAAGATTTGATTAAGATTTGAATAAGATTTGACTAGGATTTGATTAGAATTTGAGTAAAATTTGATTGGGATTTAATTAAGATTTGATTAAGATTTGATTAGAATTTGATTATTATTTTTATTTTTTAATATTTTAAAAAGATTTCTATTTTAATATTTTTTTAGATTTATATTAATATTTCTTTAAGATTTCTTTATTATTACTTTATAAATTTTTTAGAAGTTATTTAGGATTTTTGTATTTCTTTTATAATTAATTAAAAATATAATTAAATTTCTTTAATGATTGAAAATACTTGTTATTCTTTAATTGCAATTTATTTATAATTCTATTAGAGGTACTAGAACTTGTTGCAATTTCTTTTTTATCTTCTATAGACAGGTGCCTAATACATTCTCAAGTAAGACTTCACGTAATATGATATATTTGGTGAATCCAACATAAAAAGCTTGAAATGGAAGGTATTGGATTTTTGATTTATTTGAATTATAGAAAAGGAAGGCAAGAGAATGGAAAGAAGAGCTATAGGTGGTACTTCAAGTGGAGCTATAAGTAGAAGTACTAATAGAGGACAAAATATGTGTTTTGATTCTAACTATACAAGCATGTTTGAAGCATTTATTTTATTCATGCAATAACAACAAGTTAAAGATTGCAAAGAAGGTATAGCAAACAAAGCATTATAGGCAGTTGTAGACAAAATTGATTAATTTGAAGGAAAAGATATTATAAAATATTTAAGGTGTTATATGAAAAAAATGAAATTGAAGTGTGTTTTCAAGAAAGAGATGGTTCAATTATTTAAATTGGCTGCTGTACCAAAGATAAGAAATCATGTGAAGTCCATTATAGGATATTTTGGAGGTTTATGGAAAAAAAAATTTCAAACATTAAAAGATGAATATTTTTTAAAAAACAATCAAATTATAAAGAAATTATTTTTTGAATGGATTGAAAGGCTTAAGAAAGATCTTTAAGTAACAAAATTATTAAGAAAGTTTAAAAGACAATATTCTCATTTATCAAAGTAGGAGAGGCAATTGTTAGATCCAAGTAAAGTAGAACTTTTTTTTCAAGCAGTTGATGAAGAGTTGCACAAAAAATTAAAAATTTTGCTTGAAGATAAAGAAGAAGAAGAAGAATTGACATCAAATTGGAAAGAAGTGGAAGAGGCAATAGGATTGCTTGCAAAAAAAAAAAAAAGGGAAAAAGGATAGAATGGATATTTAAAGACCATTGCAAGCATCTAAAGTAAAATTGCCTACTAACTATCCTACATTTATGGTTCAATCTTTAGTGTCTATATCAAAGAAAGAAGAAATGAATATAGATGAAATTAAACGTAGAATAAAAGATTTATAAATAAAATTTATAAAACTTGAAGAAAAGAATCAATCATCAAGGATATCAACAAGACAAAAATTAGAAACAATGGAAGGAGTAGTACATAGGTGCATGTGGTGTGATAGCATGGATCATTCAAGAAGAGAGTGTGAAGATTTTATAGAGGCACTACACAAAAGAGTTATTTTTTCTTAAAGATGGCATGATACACTTGAAAGAAAGTAAAAAAAATTAGAGATAAATTTTGATAAAGGATGAATGAAGGTTATTTGCAAGAGATTCTTTTAAAGTACATACAATTTCAAGTAATGAAGTATCAACATATTGGATGGAAGCAAATCAAGGTAAATATTTAAGTATAAATTTTAAACTTCTAGGAAAATCTAGCTTTTTGTGAAAAAGTGCAATGAATTATATTAAAAAAGAAAAACTTACTATAAATGATTTAAATTATATTAGTAATAATATTTGATAAATTATTAAGTGAAATGATCCAATAGATGGATTATTAATACATGTTCATATTGCAAGGAATCAACATAAAGCATTAATAGAAGAAAAATAAAAAAAGGATAAAAATAATAAAAGGCCATCAAAAAGGACTACAAGAAGAAAAAAGCAAGACAACAAAAAAATCATGTGCATGAGGAGGAAGTGAAGAATGTTTCTACAAAGAAGAAGAAAATTATAAAAGAAAAAGAAAAGACTATTATTTATAGTTACAATTAGATATTGATATTGCTACAAATTTGAAGAAGATATTAGAAGAATGGATTTTAGGAAAAAAGGCCACATTTGTAATTGATAAAATTCTAAGAATTGTAAAGCATGAATTTCATAAAGTTATTATTGATACAATAAAAAAAATAAAAATCTATAAGAAATATTATGACATCAAATATACAAGGAACAAAGATAATGAGAAATAGTGTAGATAAAGAGGATAAAATGCAAGTTTTAAAAGATGTTTTGTGAGTTAGACTTATAAAGGAAGGAAATGGGATTCAACCATCTAGTCATTATTCTCAAAATCATTAGATAAGGGCTAGTATAGAAATTTTAATAAAATTAGGAGATTTAAAAGAATCAATTGTAGTATTAATTGATTATGGTTTTGAAATCAATTTGATATTAAAAAAACTATTTAAAAAAGAAAAATGGCCTATTAATATTGAACTTGGATAAATGATAAGATCAGCAAACAATTCAAAAAAAGATTTATATAGGACTTGTCCAAATATCAAGGTGATAATAAGAGATGTTATTTATGATAAATATTTTTTTATATAAGATTTTTTTATATATTCTATTATATTGAGACAACCATATATTACTACCACATGAATAGAAACAAAGATTATGGATGATGATTCAACCTATGTGAAAATAAGAAGCCAAAATAGAATGAAAGCAATTCAATATTTAATTGTTTGCACCAATTATGAAAAAAATCATGATAAATTGAGAAAGAAACCATTATCAAATGAGAATTTTGAAGACCTTGAGGATTTTTACCACATACCATTGTAAAATAGGATTGCAATGTATTAGAGAAAAAAATACTTCCACTTAATTTAAAAGAGAAGATATTATCTATTAGACTTATTAAATTTAGATAAGAATGTGTATTATCTTTTAAGACTATTAATAAGATAAAAAAGATGGACAAACATTATATTAAAAATATGGAACAAATCATGAAAGAACATAGAAAATTGATTGAGGATGAATTTATTTCAAGAGCATTTGAAGAAATAGGATTTGTAGATACTATAGGAGAACTAAATTATTTGCTGCAATATGGATTACAAAGAGAGAATAGAGTTATTAATGTATGTTCAAAAAAAATTTATAATGAAATTTAAAGATTTATAGAAAATTTAAATTGCAAAGAGATACATGTTAAAACTAAGTATAAATTAGTGGAAAAAAAGGTTAAACCAATGGCTTTGCCATTACCACTAGATTGTAAAGAGAAGGTGAAGGGAGTATTTATACAACCAAATTTAAAGGATCTTAAGAAGGTAGGGTATGAATTTACAAATGCTTTATTAAATGAATTGAAGGTTAGATGTGATGGATTTTTAACAAAATATAAAGAAGAATGTTTTAGAGAGATACTTTCACAACATAGAAAGACTTTAGCATTTGAAGCACATGAAATTGCATGTATTGATCCAAGTATTGTAGTATCTATGGTTATTTTTACTATTCCTTATGAACCATGGAATTTGTGACCAATTCTAATATTAAAAGCATATTTATTTAAATTAATAAATTTATTCAATGAAAAGATTAAAATAGAAATTTTAGAACCATCTATAGTATCTAATTTTAATTGATGGTTTATAATATCAAAGAAAAATGGAACAATGAGATTTATACAAGACATGCAATTTGTAAATAAAGTAACTATTAGAAATATGGATTCAAGTTCAATTGTAGATGAATTTGTTGAAGCATTTGTTAGAAGAGCTATCTATTTAATGGATGATTTTTACTCATGATATGATCAACTTCAATTGATATTATAAAGTAGAGATTTAACTACTGTGAAGACTCCATTTGGTTCAATAAAGATGTGTACATTGCCTTAAGGGGCTACTAATTCAGTAGCTCATATGATGAATGAAATAAACAAAGTATTGTGAGAATTTATACCAAAAAAGACTATGCTATTCTTAAATAATGTTCCAATTAAAGGATGTGGAAAAGAAAAAAAAGATGAGATATTGGATTAAAAGGGTTGTAGAAGATTTGTTATAAATCATATCATGGATTGTGAAAAGATTTTATCATAGTTAAAAGAGATATATTTGATCTTATTGTATACTAAATCTATATTTGGAATAAATAAAATACTTGTTATTAGACACATGTGTGGATTTTATGGATGTAAATCAAGTATTGAAAAAATTGATATTATTAAAAAGATGAAAGAATATACAAATACAACAAAAGTCAGAAGATTTTTAAGAGCATGTATTTTCTGTCATATATGGATATCTTATTTTGCATATATAGTAGATCTATTATATGGATTAAAAAAAATAAAAAATTTCAATAGAAAGAAGAATAAAGAAAAACTAAGAAAAAATTAAAAAAACTTCTTTCTTTACCTCCAACTTTGAAGAAAGTGAATTATGAATGTAAAAGATTAGTGATATTAATAGTTGATATAAGTCCAATTGAAATAGGTTAGACAATTGGATAAGATGATGAACGAGGGAATAGATATATTGTAAGATTTGGAATAAAGATTTTGAATATTAAACAAAGGACATATATACAAGTTAAAAAAAAATTATGGAATGTAGTAATAATTATAAAAAATAAAAAAGAATAATTGATTGATACTTCAGTAATAGAAATAAATTATCTATTTTTATTAGACATAATCACAAGTTGTTCAATTCTTAATGTTATTATGTTAAGATAGATAACATATATTAAATCTATGAATTCAAAATTTAAGCACATTGTAGAAAAAGATAATTCAATTGCAGATAAGTTATCAAGGACAAGGTATTATAATAAAAAAGATATAATTGATTTGGAAGATGATGTGGGCACAAAATTTTATACTAATATATTATCTAAAGAAGAAGGTATATGTTTGAATATACCATTGAAATTTTTTTTAAGAGATTTATATGAAGGTGAATAGAGAGACGTTAGAAAGTATTTAAGTACATTAAAGCAACAAGAAGATTGGGCAAATGAAAAATTTTAAAAAATCCGTAAAAAAGCCTATGGATATTTTTTACATGATGGATATTTATAAAAGTATCCAAGGAGAAGAGAAGAAATACTACAATAGATAATATATGGTTTAGAAGCTTAATAAAAGATTATTAAGAAATTCTATGAGAAGTTTGTTAGCAAGGCATAGACAAATTGAGCAACTTTTATTAAATTGAAAGAAAAATATTAGTAGAAAGGCATGTGTAAAGATATGGCTGATTTTATAGGATCATGAGAGACTTGTCAAATATGGTTGAAGGACAAGTATTAAGAATAAAAAGCACTAAATATATATATCAATTTCTCTTAGAAGACATTGTTTATTGCTGTGGTTGTATTAGAAAAAACACTGCAAATAGAAGTAAATTAGATGCAAAAGAAATAAGAAAATTCTTTAGTAGAATAAAAATTAAACTTTTTTTTATAACAATATGTAATCCAAAAAATAATGGGAAGAGTGAGCATGGACATTTGCATATTGTTAAGGCATTAATAAAAGCATGCAATGGCAAAACACATTAGTGGCCAAGGCTACTACCATTTACATTATGGATAGATCATACAACTCATAGTATAGTGATTGGTTATATGCCTTTTGAGTTAATATATGAACAAAAGTCAATTATGCCAATAGAAAAAATAGTATCTATAGAAGAAGTATTGCCTTAGAAAGATGATCTTAATAGAGAGGAACTTTTAGTATTACAGATTCAATAATTGGATAGAAGACTTGAGGATATTGAAGTAGCAATTGCAAGATTGAAAGAAACAAGAAAAAAGAATAAAGAAAGATTTAATAAAATGCATCAACTATGGCCTAAAAAAATAGAAGAAGATAATTGGATCTTAATCTATAATAACAATTTGGATAATTAACATAATACATTATAAAAAAATTCTAAGCATTGATTTTGATTATATATTATAATAGAAGTCTTTAACAATAGATCATACTATTTATAGAAGCTTGATAGAATAAAATTGAAGTCACTTATAGCAAGTAAGCGAGTCAAATTATTCAAACAAAGAGAAGTATGTATATATTTTGATGAAGAATAAAATCTATTAAAGGGCATTGAAACAAAATAAAAAGAATAAATTGAGGATCAAGAAGTAAACTAAGATGAAGAATGTCACACATTAATATACTAAAAAAAATTTGGCGCATGTCGGAGAATGCACAAGTTTAGGAGAGGTGGATGTTATGTAGTAATATGACCATTTGGTGAAAGAAATGATTATATTATAGAAGAACTCAAATAAAAATATTTTAAAAAATTATATTAGAAATATAGATAATAGACAAGAAAATAATAAAAGTTAAGAGATATAATAGTACTTTTTTATAGAAGAGACTTTTACTTATTTTATATTACCATAAATAAAGTAAAACAAAGTAGATTAGAAAAATAAATAATATAGGCATCTTTAAAGAAGAATTAAAAATAGGTTTTAATAAAAATTACTTGAAAATTCTAAGATTTGATATCTAGAGAGGACCTATTGTGAATCTAAGTCAAAATTAGACCCTGAGATACAAAACTATGTGCCTATGGCAAATAGAAAGTTCTTTGCAGATCAGAGAGTTGGATTGGAGAGTAGATTATAAAAGGTTTGTTTGAGCTTTGACTTTGCATGATTTGGATAGAAATTGGCTTTGTAAGAACTTTGCAAAGTCAAGGTTGATGTAGATGATTCTAATTTTTATGAAATAAAAGAAGGTTTGACTAGAATTTGATTAGAATTTAATTAAGATTTTATTAGGATTTATTTAGGATTTTATTAGGATTTATTTAGGATTTAGGATTTGAATAAGATTTTATTAAGATTTTATTAGAATTTATTTAAGATTTAAAGTTTCATTAGGGTTTGGATAAGATTTCATTAGGATTTGTTTAGAATTTAGGATTTGAATAGAATTTGATTAGGGATTGATTAGGATTTGATTAAGATTTGATTAAAATTTGATTAAGATTTGAATAGAGCTTGACTAAGATTTGATTAGAATTTGATTAGAATTTGACTAGAATTTGATAAGAATTTAATTAGAGTTTGATTAGAATTTAATTAGAGTTTGGATGTTATACCCTTTGGATTAATAAATATACCTGCTATCTTTCAGCATTTAATGAATGACATCTTTTATGACCATCTAAATAAGTTTGTAGTGATCTATCCTCATGATATTAATCTACTTGAAAAATCTTAAGGAACACAAGGAGCATGTAAAGTTGATATTATAAAAGCTAGAAGATGTAGGTTTGTATGTCAAGCTAGAAAAATGTGTATTTCATCAATCAAAGATGGAATTTTTGGGATACATCCTATCTACTAGAGGTTTGATAATGGACCTCAAGAAGGTGGAGGCAATTATACAATGGGCCATTCCGAAGACTACAAAAGATATATAATATTTTTTTGAATTTGTTAACTTCTATTAGATCTTCATCAAAAATTATTCTCAAATTACTACCTTTTTTATTCAATTGACATACAAAGATAAGTTGAAATGGAGGCCTCAAGCAAAGAAGATATTTTAAGATTTCAAAATAGTGTTTAATATAGCTCCAATCTTAATGCATCTAGATTTTACAAAAGTATTCTACATAAAAACCGATACTTCAAATTTTGTATTAAGAGCCATATTTTTACAAATGAATATAGACAATAAATTTTATTTTATTATATTTTATTTTCAAATTTTTTTTGTTGCCAAAGTTAATTATAAAATTCCTCAATAAAGAGCTTCTTGCTATTGTGGATTCTTTTTAAAAATGACGCCATTTTTTTGAAGGAACAATGCATCTTGTAATTGTATATACAAATTATAAGAACTTCAAATATTTCATATCAGTTGGGATTCTTAATTGTTGCCCAGTTCAATGGAATATGTGATTATCTTGATTTAATTTTGTTATCACATATCAATCTGGAAAGCAACAAGGATTATTTGATATTTTATCAAAAAAATCATATCTTCTATCAAGGATATAAGAGGCAATATTTAATTAATAATATACAATTTTATTGAAGCCAAAGCAATTTAGCTTTTATACCACTGTTACATTGGCACCTATTGATTTTAATTTCTTCAATGAGATGCATGTTGCAACCACTAATGATGCTTTGGCTCTTGATATCAAGTATAGCCTCAATGAAAATGTTGATAAGTTCAAGCTTGAGGAAGACCTTTTATATTTTGAACAATGTTTATAAATCCCAAAAAGACCAATACAATTGTATTTTCTTCAATCTTGCTATGACTTTCCAACTGTATGTTACTTTGGATTTAATAAGACCTTCAAATTTATTTCTTGAGATTTTTGGTGGCCACAAATATAAAAGGCGGTGAAGGACTTTGTACTTTCTTATAACATCTAGTGAAAAAATAGCAAGGCTTTTTTTTGATAATATATATCGATATCATGGCCTATTGGATGATATTGTATCTTATCAAGGATCTTAATTTGTATCTAAGTTTTGAAAATATCTTTTTGAAATATTGAAGGTGGATATTAAACTTTCTTTGGCTTTCTACCCTCAAATTGATGGCCAAATAAAACAAATTAACCAAGTTTTGGAGCAGTATTTACAATGTAGTATCAACTATTAATAAGACGATTGGATCTTGTATCTATTGTTAATAAAGTTTGTATATAATAATATTATTCATATCTCAACTCAGCAAATATTTTTTTATTCCAACTATGATTATCATCTAAAGCTTGATCTATGAAGTATGCCAAAGAACAACAATTCAATAGCTGTAGGATTTATAAAGCATCTATTGCAACACCAAACAACCTTGAAGCTTCAATTGCAAGCAGTTCAAGATGCTTACAAGATATTTGTAGATAAATTTAGGAATCAATCACTTACTTTTTATATTAGAGATAAAATATGGCTTCTTTAGTAAAATATCAAGATCAAGTGACTATGCAATAAGTTGGACTATGAAAGGTTTGGACCATTTTCTATCCAAAAGTAAATTAATCCAATGGCATATCGCTTGGAATTATCATGTTCAATAAAGGTATATCTAATTTTTCTTGTTTTTCTTTTGAAGCCTTATAAAGAGTTATATATTTTGAAAAGAGTATTAAAATTGCCTCTTAGTATTGAAATAAAAAATCATAAAGAATATAAGGTCCAAAAGGTGTTGGATTTACAACAAAGGTGGAACAAATTAGAATATCTTGTTCATTAGCATAGCTATAATATCAATGGGAGCACATGGAAATTAGCCAAAAATCTTACCAATGTATCTCAAAAAATATAAGAATTTCATCAATTCTTTCTCTAAAAATCTAAATTTATTTGATGATAATTTTTTGGTGAAGATTGGATTTGAAGAGTATTTATAAGAAGGAAAGAGTTAAATTAAAATCTTCATCAATATAGAATCATTTATTCTAAGATAAAATAGAGTTGTAGAAGCAAGTCAGTCACCATATTCAACCTTCAAATATTGAGAGACCTAGTAGAACAAGATTCAAAAGATTCACTTGCTATGCAAGCTTTGAATAAACCTGTATAATTTTTATAGCCTTCAATTAAGGAAAGTAAGGACAATACTTTTCAGCATTAAGTATGACCATAGTTGAAGCCATTAGGAGCAACATCCAACCATGCAAGTCTTGATTCTAATGCACAAGCTATAGTGATATTGCTTAAGCTTAGAAAGATGAATCCTTTTAAGCTTGAAATCTTATCTAAAGAATGTTTTAAAGGCTATAATGAAGATAAAATCCTAAGATGGAATATTTCAACAATGGAGATACTAGCTCAAGACCATAAGTGATTTTTTCAAGGACTAATAAAACCTATTATCTAAGAATAAAGAATAAAATACATAATTTTATTAGAATAATATATTCTTAACTTTCTACATATATAAAATCATTTCCAAAGATATGAGCTCTTTTTGAAACTTGTCGCTAAAGAAGGAAGTGATGTTAGAGACATCTACTTTGGAAGGTCACAAAACCTTTTAGAATATTCTAGAGATTTTTTAATTAGTGAAAGTCAATTGAGAAGCTTCTTAGTTGGTAAAAGTAACTTGAAAAGCTTCATAGTTAGTAGAAGAAGCTCAAGAAGCTTCTAAGTTGATAAAAGGAGCTCAAGAAGCTTCCTAGTTGATAGAAGCTTTTCAAAAAGTTTCTTAATTTGATAGAAGTTGCTCAAGAAGCTTCTTAGATAGGAACATATATGAGAGTCAAAACTGAAAAGTTCTCCAATTTCGATAATGCATCTCTTAGAATTTTAATTCACATTTTTTGATATTGTTTGTATTTTCATCTAAATAATTCAAGTTCTTATCAATTTTTTCTTGAAATCTTTTTTAGTTTAAATCTCTTATTTTGTATTTTTAAGTCCTTGATAATATTTAGTAGTTTTGACATTGACCTATAATAATTCACAAGCTCCAAAATTTGAGTACCACAATAATTTATATGAATAATAATATTTTTAAACCTATTAAAATCCAAGTCATATATTATACTATAATATGACATCTAATAGAATTATATCATAATTTTAAAAATACACTTTTTTCATTAAGAATTTGATTTGATAAATCAAAGTTTTCTTGATCAACTATCTATAGGATAGTAAAATATTATCAAAAAATATATATATATTATCATACATTATTATACAAATTATCTTTGAGGCCTGACTATTAAAGCTTTAAATCTATAACAATATTAATCTATGGTATATATTCTTTATTTTTGATATTTTTATCTTTTATTAAAAATATATACTTTGGAAATTTATAAAACCTTTTGGAACATTTTAGAGATTTTTTAGTTAATAGAAGTAGCTTGAGAAACTTTGTAATTAGTGGAAGGAGCTTGAAAAGCTTTCAACTTGGTAGAAGCTATTCAATAAGCTTCTTAGTTTGATGGAAGCTGTTGACAAAGCTTTTTAAATATGGATATATATTGGAGTCAAGATTGGAGAGTTCTTGAGTCTTGATAATACATCTCTTAGAATTCTATCTCACATGTCTTGGTACTATTTGTGTACTTATCTAGATAATTCAAGTCCTTGTTAATTTCTTCTTGAAACCTCCTTCTAATTCAAGTATCTTATTCTATATTTTTATATCCTTAATACTTTGTTGAGACTACCTTCATTTTCAATATCAAACTTAGATCCTTCTTCTTAGAGAGTAGATTATCCTTCTTTTTAAAAATATATTAGGACTATAGAGGTTGTGGATTATCTTCTTCTAAATTAATATTATCTTTTTATAGATTTTTTTTTTTTTTTTTTTTTTTTCTTTGAATAGTTCAAAAAGATATTAATATGATCAAATCTTTTAAGTCCAAATTAGATGCTATTATAAAGATTTTTATTATTTTATTTACTTGGATTGTGGAGATTGAAGGAATTATTACAAAACTTCATAAAAATACAATATCTGGAATATCACAACCTAGACTACACTCGCCTCTAATCTCTACACTTGAAGATGCAGTATTATCTATATTGCGCCAAGGAAATCCACCTATTCAACAAAATAAGGAGCCTCAAGTTAGTCTTCCAAAAAAATATGATAGCACATGTTTAAAATTTTGAAGGTTTATTAATCAAGTTTGATTGATAATGATTCTACAATTTACTACTTATCCAATAGAAGAATCACATGTTGAATTTGTTGGTACCTTACTTACAAGGCAAGCATTATAATAATTTGCTCCCTTATTTGAGAAGAGATCACCAATTTTAAATAACTTTGAAGCTTTCATAGAAGCATTTGCAGAAGTATTTAGAAAACATAATAAGACTTATTGAACAACAGCCAAGATCCAAGCATTGTGACAAGGGACTTGCTTTATATCAATCTATACATCTGATTTTAGATAACTAGTATGTGACATCAATTGGAATAAAGAAGCTTTGATAACTCAATTCTATTAGAGATTAAAAGATAATATGAAGGATTTATTATTATTGCTTTTTAATCTACAATTATTCAATGAAACTATCAACCAAGCTGTGAAATTTGATAATCAACTATTTCAATATTGTCAAGATTAATATTCATGGACTTCAACATGGCAATACATAATTTGACATGTTATTATGTTGTAACATGGCTATAGGATGAAAGAGCAAAAGAAGACTTATATTATAGAGAAGTTTAGTTGAAGACTGTAGAATGGGTAGGAATTTTAGGATTTACAATACATAGTTTGTAAGATTAAGAATAGGCAAGAAGGCAATGAATGGCCAATTTAGAAGAGAGAATGGATGAAGAAGTTAAGAAAAGTAGTTATCATCGGTTGTGAAGCAGTTAACATAGACAGGGCAAGTATAAATCAATTTGGTACGGGGGAGTCGGGGCCAGACTGTGATAGTCCTGAGCCGGGGTAAGCTTGGTGCTACCTCTCTCTCTTTTCTTTTGTTAGACTATAGCGGAGGATCCAAATTCTATTCCAAAGGGTTATACCATGTCAATGATGAAGTACAGGAACAAAACGGAAAATTTATATATATGTGGATGAGTAAGAAATTATGATTGTTTGTTACGTGAAGATGTTTGCGGTAAATTGGAGGTTGAAGATCGGCTATGTCAATGAAGTTTGGTTGTAGATGTGAGTGTCATGCCGTATTCACTGTGAGAGTTGAGCGGTAAAGAATATTAGAATAATAATTTGTTTTGAGAGACGTTGTAGGTGAGGAATTATTTCCAGTGATTGGAGAAAGAAGCGGGTGTATGCAGTCTATAGAAATGGTGTAACATTGCCAATTCTTGTTATGAATTCGGAAGAAGACAAAAGATTACAATAGGAGTATTA
Organism: Physcomitrellopsis africana; assembly: GCA_036785485.1. Lineage (NCBI taxonomy): Eukaryota > Viridiplantae > Streptophyta > Bryopsida > Funariales > Funariaceae > Physcomitrellopsis > Physcomitrellopsis africana. Next base: position 86,963 of record JAWRVF010001085.1, read on the forward strand.
GTGGAGGGTTGTGTCACGAAGTATCTTTAGTTGCGGAATAACAAAACTAGTAGAGTGGACGGCAGTATTTTAAAGAAAGGCATGTACGTGTACATTGGATTCTAATGTTCAGTAGATAGTTGGTTATGTGACCCTAACAGTTTAACTCAATGCGAATAGTCTCTCCCTGTGTTCAAATCCTCCTTTACAGATTTACTCTAGGTAATATTGGTAGAGTAAGTGAGACGAATGAGAACAACATTTTGGCGCCGTTGCCGGGGATTAACAATAGTATTGAGTGTTAGGAATTAACTACCAAATGAGTAGTTAAATTAGTGATGGAAAGCAATATCAATAATAGCTGATGAAAGATTATGGTTAATAAGAATGAGAACATTGCTCAGAAAAAAATACATCAGTCAAAAGAAAGACAAGAGAGAGCACAAGTAAGAAATTTGTTGCGAGACGAGCAAGAACAGAAGCTAAAAAGAAAGCATCGATAGAGTTGGATTAAACCATGGTTGCATGCCTGTCGGCACATCCAAACATACCAAGAACATGAAAGATTTTTAATATTTCAGACATATATATTGTTAAAAAAATTGCCAAAAGCACTTGCGAATAACTCCGCGAGTAGCCCAGTGTATCTCTTGAGCCCATTAATGGAAAGAGAATGGAGTACACAAGAATTGGGTACTCCATTGGATACTTTTCCAATAGTGGATACACCCGATTCTAGCAAGGCTAGTTCTTCAATAGAAAATGTATTGCTTGCCAGTAAGGGCCAATACAGTGTATTCCAAAATCCGTCATTTTCACCTCAACTTCAAGTGATAAAATTATTTGTAGATAATAATATCAAATTGCGGAGGCCAAAAAAAAACAATTGAAGGAGGCAGTAGTTATTTTAACAATGAAGTAAGTAGATCATTGTCACCTTCAATGGCGGCGGTGGGTCCAACAGTACCAATTGCGGTACAAATGGGTGCGGTGGGTGATTGCACAACTAGCGTAATCCCATTACCTATCTTTAGGGGTCTGCCAAGAGCCGACCCAGAACAACACTTGTCTCAATTCCTAACTGTATGTGTAGCCAATAATGGTAGAACTGAAGATATTTGGTTAAGATGGCTGCCAGCAACCTTGAAAGATACGGCATTTGAATGATATAATCGCCAACCTGTGGGACAATTTCCTAATTGGGAGGCATTGAAAAATGCATTTTTGACTCATTTTTGACCAATAGGATTTGAAGAACGTCTTAGAAAAAGATTAATGAATAGCAAAATGGTACCGAGAGAAGCAGTGCAGTCATATTATGGCCGAGTAGCAAATATCCTTTGAAAATGGCCAAATAACCAAATGCCGGACTCGTTTGTTATGTCTATATTGGTTAATAGACTATACCCACCAGAATTGAAGATGTTTGTAAAGGAGGCCCAACCTGTGACTGTGGCTGCCTCACTTGACCGAGCTAAGGTATAGAAAGAATGTCATTATGACCAATTTTTAATTACAGGAGCCACAATGATTCCATCTCAAGGAGGGTATCAAATACCAACCTGGAATAAAACAATGAATAGTTACCTAAGGACAATTGACTACAGTGCAAATCTTAGTGTCAATCCGCAAGGGATAGTGAATGATGTTCCATTGAAGGCTGTACCACCAACAACTGCAGTTCCGTATTCCCTATATTTCCCATATCAAAAACCAATACCTATAAACGAGTTATCTAATGAACTAGTATCAAAGGATCTAAATGAGACTTTGTTGTTAACTTTGACAAAGAAGATAGACAAGTTGGCTGTTAATCTGGCAAAGGATAAGAAAAAGAGGCATAAACCAACTAATATGCGTCCCAATATTTGGTGCAGTAATTGTAAGGGGCAAGGCCATTTAGTAACGAAGTACTCTTCACCACCTCAAATGACTGTGCAATGTACATTTTGTGGAGGTAAGCATGTAACCATCAATTTTTGGAATTTAAGAAAGCAACAACAATTAAGAAATTAGACCATGTTTCAACCGACTTTGTGGGATGTTAATCAAATTCAGTTAGAAAATAGGTTTGATTGGAACAGGAATCGTCTTATAAAACAAAATAGAAATTTCTATAATTTTTAAAATTCTAAGTATAACCAAGAAGGTGATCCCAATTCTCAAGGTTTTGTGCAAAATCAGCAAAGACAACCCCAATATCCACCTATTCAGAATCCAATTTCAGATCCTACAATACCAATTGGTCGGCCGGGATCCTTTATCCATCAAACTTGCAACAAGCCTAGCCGGTATATATCAGTCGAGATATCCCATATTCCAAATGGAGGAGGAAGAAGATCACTTCAATACTATCGATGCACGCAACTAAGATACTATGCTAATGAATGTTCCAATCCTAGAGCCAATGATGATTATGCTCCAGTATGTGGAAATTATAAGCAATCTGGACATATTTACCAACAGTGCAATGCTCCGTTTAATGTTAATAATCGAGATCACCATATCCAGTTGCAAAGTAAGATGGAAGACAATAATTGAGTTCCACAAGATTCTCCGATAAACCAGGTGGAATGCGTCTATGCAGTACTTACTCGGGGCCCAAAAAAAGGGAAAAGATTCAATTCAACAATTGAAAGTACCAATTGTGGATCAATGTAATCCATTGAATGGTATTCCAAATCTAACACCAGTATCAAAGGTATTACTAATGAATGGATCCAATTCGTCTGTGCAACTTGAGGATGTCTTTAGCCCTAAGATATTGGTGCAACCAAAATCAGTACCAATATCTTTGAAGTTTCAAGAGCCACCTTACCTATTAAAAGATCCTCTCATGGAAAAGATTTACGACAAGGTTCATTCAGCAATTCTAGTTCCAAATTCCGTAAAAAAATTATCTCAAGGGATCAAATTAAAACCCATGAAAAAGAAAAGGGCCTTGGGAATCATTGCCAATATGAAACCATATGATATTATGAAAGATTTGGATGAAATTAAACCTTCTATTACAATGAAGCAATTGTTAGCAGTTGCACCAAAATATCGTTCTACATTGAATTCCTTGTTAATACAACGTAGAGTTGGTAATAAAGAAATTCATGAAGTTAATTTGAATCTCGATCCGGGAGCACCAACTATTGATGTATCAATTGATGTATCAATTGATGGTGTTCTCATTCCTGGAGTTCAAGTGGATGGTGGCTCTAGTGTGAACTTAATGAATGCCGATACAATGGAGGAATTGGATTAAAAACAATTAGTACCTACGACATTGGTATTAAGAATGGCAGATTATAGTAGGGTGAAACCAATGGATATCTTACGCAGTATTAATATTGTAATCGCGAGAATTACGTATGAAATTGATTATATTGTTTTCTGATCACAAAGTTCCACTTTATCATATCCAATATTATTGGATCGGCTGTGGCTATATCAAGCCAAAGCTAGGAACAATTGGGGCCGTGGAATGTTATCTATTGGAAAGGATAATGACAAGATTGTTTTATAGATGTACCCAGTTCAATATCATGGGGAGTCGCAAATTAGGGACATAGAAGCAACATCTGAAGATGAGGGCCAATTTGAGGCAGAGTATGATGAAGTTAATAATGCGATGCAAGTTGATAAAGACCCCGTTCACATGCGGAAACAAGGCATATCACACCAGTATAGAAGGCCAGGGAAATATTTTTTGTATAATGAGAGTGCAGAGAATTCTGACGATGTCATCGCGGACTGGATAAATAATCGCACGGTAAATGAAGTCGGTACATTGGAACCAGAATTGAGTAGGTCCAATTTTCCGGACCATATGACGGATACAGAGCAGAAGGGGCAAATCAATCTGGGGGTTAAAGAGGAACCTGTGTGCCAAACCATTAACTTGGGTTCCAATGAAACACCCCAGATTATCAAAGTATACACCGGTATTACGGGTACAGAACTGAGAAATTGAAAAGAATTCTTTCTAAATCATAAATCTACTTTCGCTTGGTCGTATGCGGATTTAAAAGGTATCCCTACTAAAGTTTGTGAGCAACAAATTACCTTAGAAGAAGATGCTACACCAGTTTGTCAAATACAACACCGTCTTAATCCAAAATATTCCCTCATGGTCAAGGAGGAAGTAGATAAATTTTTAGACGTGGGCTTCATATATCTAGTCTCGTATAATGAATGGGTTTCACCAATTGTGATAGTACCAAAGAAAAATGAAAAAATTCGTATCTGTCAAGACTTTCATAAATTAAACGCGGCTATCAAGAAGGATTATTTTCCTTTACCTTTTACAGATAGTATACTGGACGCAGTAGCTGGACATGAATGTTATTCCTTTTTGGATGGATTCTTGGATTATAATCAAATCAAAATTGTAGAAGAGGACCAACTGAAGACTACTTTTACTATAAATTGGGGCACATTTGCTTATAAAGTGATGCCATTTGGGTTATGTAACGCCTCGGCCACATTTCAAAGGATAATGATGCAAGCCTTTCAGGACTATTTATGATTATCAATGGAGATATTTTTAGATGATTTTTGCACATTCAGTACAACAGCCAATCATTTGGAATGTCTTGGTAACTGTTTGGATCAATGTGATAAATATGGGATATCTTTGAATTTTGAGAAATGTCAATTTGGCATACCATCGGGGAAGCTTTTGGGACACATCGTTTCCATAGTTGATATCACTACTGACCTAGATAAAGTTACTCGTATATTAGCTTTACCAAAGCCAACAACAGTGTCTGGTGTTTGGGATTTTGTAGGCTATGTCAGCTATTATAGGCAATTCATTCATTTATTTACAGAAATATGTCAATCATTAATAAATCTTTTAAAGAAACTGCCACCAGATGGATCTAGTCCAATTTGGACTGAGGAATGTACAGTTGCGTTTGAAGAATTAAAACAAAAATTGGTGTCAGCACCAGTACTTGTTACACCTTGTTAGACAAAATCCTTTCATGTTTATGTTGATGCCTTGAATATTGCTATTGGATCTGTGTTAAGCCAAAAAGATGAAAAGGATTTGGATCATCCCATCTATTATGCTAGTCAACAATTTGTTGCTGTAGAACAAAATTATACTTTGACTGAACGGGAAGCCTTGGACATGATCTATTCTATTCAAAAATTTTGGCATTATTTGCTTGATTATCCATTTGTGTTTCATATCGATCATGATGCTTTTAAGTATATGATTCATAAACCTCAATTGAGTGGATGCATTGCTCAATGGGTGTTACTCCTTCAAGAATTTAATTTCACTATTAATGTTCGACTTGGAAAGAAATATGCCAATACAGATCATTTATCTCGATTGTCCAATATATTTGGTAACGAACTTATCAATGATGCACTTCTTGATGCAGAATTATTTGCCGTCGATGTGATCACTCCAGAATATAGTCAATTGATCCAGTATCTGATATTTCAGATATTTCTACCAACATATAGTGAGAAACTTAAGAAATGCTTGATTTTGAAAAGTGCTCTATATACGATGATTGGAGATACCTTGTATAAGCAAGGGAGAGATGGAATTCTATGCCATTGTATTTTTCAAAGTGAAGTACATATTATATTGGAAGGATGTCATTTGGATAGTTGTAGAGGGTATTTTGTCGGTGACAGCACTGCCCGCAAAGCTTTAATGGCTGGATATTGGTGGCCAATAATGTTCTCAGATGCCCACCAATACATTGTCAGGTAGAAAAAATTCGCCTTGGAAAAACGCCGGGTTCCTAACTGCTACTAGAACTAGCAGGGAACATGAGAGGAAGCCGTGCAAGTATCTTCTATATTTGCACAATATTTGTTCAAGCTTTCAAATTATACTTGTATTATACTTGTACAAGACTTATACAAATATAAAGTATAAATACTTGAATAATATTTGTATAAATACTTGTATAAAATGGTGTAGAATCCTTGGTATAATACTTATATAAATACTTATATAAATATTATATATAATACTTATAAAATATATATATAAATACTTGATATAAATATAAGTATATATATTTATATAAATAGTATAAGCAAAGTATATATATTCAAATATACCTCCAAATATAATTGCATATGAGGAATACAAGTTATACAACAAGCTGAAACTAAATATATCACTAAAAATTCATCCAAAAGTCAAATCAAGCGTGCTTATAACCTATGCAAAGCCAATAATCCATTGTAAAACATATCAAAATTTCACAAATAGAAGACTTACCATTAAAAGTTATGGCTAAAAGAAGTAGGCACTAAAATAACTTCACTTCCCTTCTCCAAATTGGATATGCAATAGCTTTTTAGAAAGCTCACTCCATCATCTAACTTGTTCTAAAATTTTGCATGCATGCCTCTCAAACTCCAGATTTTGTAGCTAGTTGATTCTACTCTTCAAACCCTAGCAACAATTTGCCCTCTTTGACACTTCACGGCTCATAAAATTTCATCAAAGCTCCAAATGTATTGATTTTTGTTTTTGTGAAAAGCTTACACAAGCTACTATAAGCACCTAAATTATCAAAAGGATTGAAGAGACTGTCCGACTTGGGTGGTTGAACAAAGTCTCTGCCCCTCTTCATTAGGTGGCAACAAACCCTTTCCCACTCTCAAGCTCACAACTTTTGCTCTCCAACTCCAAATGCTACAAAAGATGTCTTGATAGAAAGCTAGCACAATTTTCCAGACTTTTTATAAATTTTACTAAGAAAAAGTCGAAATCAAACTTGCAGTGGCAGCTCGAATTTTCTGCCCCTCTTCATTGGGTGGTAGCAAACCCTACTCTACTAAAACAAGCATAATGTTTTGCTCACAACTCCAAAATAAGCAAGTGAATAGGTTCTACAATCCTCACAACTTGGAAAACATATCCACCAATTTTCATTACAAATGCTTCTATCTCCTTGGAGCTATCTCTCTCCAAAGTTCACCACTCAAAACTACCTCCTTCCTAGGATATAAATAAAGTAGGAACAAAACAAATAGCCATCTTAATTCACTAACTAAGTGGCTATAATAAATCCTCTCCTTATAATATCTTCTAAAATAACCTCTAGCACTGATATATATATTAAAAATAGATACAAGATATTTAATATTTTTATACACTGCACGTAAATGCAGTATGACAACGTGATCCTTGTCAGCGTATTGGTAGACCTACAAGAACTTCTGCCATGCCGTTGGTACTAATTTTAGCACAAGCACTATTTGAAAAATAGGGTATTGATTTTGTAGGACCAATCGCACCAGCATCGCATAATGGGCAGAAAAGATATATTTTGGTAGCGACGGATTACGTGACAAAATGGGCGGAGGCGATGGCAACTAAAACTAATAATGCCAATATCGTAGCTATGTTTTTATATGAGAACATTATCACTCGATTTGGGTGTCCCAAAGAATTGATTAATCATTGTGGAACCCATTTTATTAATTCTACAATTGCGGCTTTAACAGATAAATACGAGATCAAGCATCGGAAGACAACCCCATATCACCTTCGGGGCCAATGGGCAGACTAAAAAGACCAACGATATTTTGTGTAAAATTCTAATGAAAACAGTGTCTGGTGTGGGAACGGACTGGGATACAAAATTGTTTGCAGCCTTGTGGGCATATTGTACTGCATATAAAGTGACTACTAGTTCCACCCCATTCCAATTGATGTACGGGCAAGAGGCAATATTACCAATTGAATTGGAAGTTTCAAGTTTACGAATTACATTGGATGAATATCTTGGTAACAAAGAATCCCTCCAATATCGGTTAGCATAATTAGACAAATTAAATGATGTTAGGGCTATGGCCCTTTTAACTATAAAAACTACACAGCGTCACCGTAAGAGTTATTATGATAGTAAATTACGTCCTAAATCTTTTATGCCCAATGATCTAGTGCTTCTTTATGATAGTCGCTTTCACCATTTTCCGGGGAAATTCTAAGTCCGTTGGCATAGACCCTATCGAGTAATTGAAACCTTTCCTAATGGTTCAATTCAATTGGAAGATTTTATGGGTTTTCAATTTACCACCCGAGTTAACGGCAATTGTTTACGTCTTTATTTTGCGTAAACCCGGGACGGATTTTCAAAATTGGAGGGAAGAAGTTGTACCTGTTCATGATAGCTTAACTTTATTGAAGGTGCACGATGGTTAGAAAAGACGGCTGATGGTCAGTTTTGGATCCTAATACGGCCTAGTCAAGAAAATCAGAAGTAATGATCTAGTACACTGGTTTAAGGATTGTTGCTTTAGACCCCAAGTAAAATATTAGAAGCGGGGCACTTAATGAGAGTTTTTGTTAGTATTCTGTTTTGAGCTTGGTTGTCCGAGTGTATGTTTATTGAAATATAGAGTGTTTTGCTGTCAGAAAGTAACGATTAGTCCGAGCAAGGAGTATGTAGTCAGCACTTTACAATGTCGATAGAAAGGTCGAAGAGAGCTGCGGACAGAGAGGAGAATGTCCGAAACGTGCGAAATAAGAATAATTTGCAATCGCCGTCCCTTGTGGTGGTTACTAACATAGAGCCAATGAAGTTAGAAATCTGTTGGTCTCCACAAAGATAGAGAGATTTTAGAAATGCACAAATGTACATGTTTTTGCGAGGATCGGATAATTTGCCTCCAATTGATGTAGAACTGGTGGCAGAGTATTAAGAAAATTACAACCTAAAGGATGGTTCTAGTGTAATAAAAGGGAGAATAATTGGGATCGATGAGAGTATCTTATAAAAGGTATTATATTTACCAATAGGTGAGTTAGTGGTAGGAGTCGAAGTGTCAAGTAACTTCAGACCGGTGTCGTACTGTAATTGCTTACAATATGTAAAATCCACTCAAAATGTACAATATGTTTATAGATTTAAATATGTATTAGAATGATTAGTAAAGTAAATTAAAGGGGGTTGGTGTAAGAAACTTTATTTTAGATTTTACTTATTTTGGTAATGGCTTTTAAATTATATAGAGCCTAAATATTTAGCATAAAGCCTTGAGAGGCAATTGGGGTCCAAAGAAGAAGAATTAAACTACTAAGATGCCTATTTGGAAGGATGAAGACAAAGTGAGGATGAATGAAGACAAGGGGTGAAGTTCTTCATTCCTATTGATTGAATACCATACCCAATGGGCTTTGAGGAGGCTGCCTGCAGCAAGAAGAAGGGTTTTGGCAACTTCAAAGAAGGCATTTGAAAATCAGAGACTAGAGTTAGAAAGCTTGTTTTTTGGGCTACAATTTTGGTATAAAAATTGAGAGATTTGGAGTTTTTATGAGGGAGAAGTAGGCGCTTGAAGTTAAGGTGTGCAATTTGTACCTACTCTCACTCTTTTGAAGATCGGAGGAGTTATATGAGAGCTTTTGCAGATCGGGAGGTGCGGCTAGAGAGGTGATTTCAAGTTGTATACCTAATGTGGAAGAATTTTTACAACAAGAGTTTTGAAAAAGGAGATATTGGGAGTCAAAGACAGCAGATTGAATTCCAAGGCAGTAAGTAGGCCGTTTTATTCATAGTGATGGATTTTGCCATATCTTGAGTTTCTAGACGAATTCTTGTTTAAAAATTTCCAAGAAGGTGAATCTTTGTACTAAGAAGCTATGCATCAAAGTTTTATAGCATTTGGACATTGGGTTGTGAGATATGAAGAATTTAGTACACGGGTGTTTGTAAATAAGGGTTTAAAGCTATTGCTAGGGTTTTTACAATATCTAAAGATCGATAAAAAAATCAACAGTTGAAATTTGTTGTGCTAGTTGTTAAAAGTACATCAGTACTTCATATGAAATTTTAATAGATTTGAACAGTTAGATTAAGAGTTATAGGTAAATGAAGTTTGGAAAAAATTCCCCTCCTACGGGTGAATGAGGGTTTAGAGTAATTTGATATAGTTGAGTGTTTTTGTGAAATAAGACTTATGTATTGGGTGTAATAGCCCTAAAGAAAAACTTTTATAAAATTTTGAGGGTTTTATTATTTTGGACCTTGATTGAGTATTTAGTTGCAGCCAGAAGCCCAGTGCTTTCTTGAGGCAGATTCTCTCTACCATGACACCGGGAAGTTACTTCAAAGACAACATGACGTCCTTTGAGAAGAATCAAGGTTGGAAAGTGGCAGAGGCACTTATTCCAGAGCTTGCGCAGTGGATACGATTCGTTCAAAAGTGGCTAGGCTTCAACCGGTATACCACGTATATGTCCAAGCGTTTATTATTTGCTGCGATTGGAACACTTGAAAGCATGGTCTTTAATTGGGCAGCCTTTCTAGCAACCCGTATCCATGCAGAAATAGGAGCCAAGTGGAAAACGGATAAATTTATTTACTTCTTTGCTATGCTCTAACTATGTGCACTCTGTTATTGCACATATATTAAGTCAACTAGAAGGGGAGAAGAGTGTACCTTTTCTAATGCCGCAACAGGGTATGCGGAGTCTACCAGTTGGTCTAGGGGTAGTGATGCACGAAATTGGGGAATCAAGTAGATCGTGGAAATAGGAGGCTATCCCGGAGACGACACCAGGGTGAGCTTCAATTCGTGCACTAATTGGAAGGATGATTAAGGCCCCAATTTTGAATACTGGAATACTGGAGGGAGGGAACCTTACGGAAGTAATATTGGATCAAATTTTCCAATTGCAGCTTATAGTAGGTCAGTTGGAAGGAAATTTAAGACAACAATTGGAGTCGAGCCGAAAGGAGATAATGGAAAAAAGTCGCCGAATTGTGGAATAAGGTCACCTAATTAGGGCAAAGATGGAATCCAAGCTGGCAGTGGAGCGAAAGTTAGCGGAAGAAAAGAAAAATTGGGCGAATGATAAAGATTGCATTCAAAGAATCTTGAACGGCCAAAAGCAAGAATTAATAGAGAATCGCAGGATGTGGGATTTGGAATAAGACGTGTTGAAGTGCCAGTTGCAGGCAAAGCGTGAGAAAGCATCGAAATTGGAACAGGAAAAGGTAGAATTGGGAGACTAATATAAAATTGGAACAGATAAGCTGCAGGCAGAAATTGGTGCCTTGAAGGGCAAAGTGGGAAAATTGGAGGGCGACTTGGCCAATGCCGTTTGGCCATAGGTATCTGTTCTACCAATTTTGAGTACTAGTGAGTTGGAAGAGAAGATGAAGCAACAAGGGCGCTAATTAGAGGTGAAAGATGTCAGGATTCTATAATTGGAGGCTCAAGTTCGGGAATTGGGAGCGGATAATGAAGATTTAACAGCGCAGTTGAAGAGTAATCATGTTGATTTATTGGAGGAGGATGAGGATGTGCCATTAGGGCCAGACATAGAGGAACCTCTTACGAATCCAAGAGCATCCGAATCTCAAGAGTCAGCTTCATAACAAATATTTTTACCAATTCTGTATTTGCGAGGGTGCTGCACAATTAGAAATGGGGCTATGTAGAATGGGTAGGAATTTTAGGATTTACAATACATAATTTGTAGAATTAAGAATAGGCAGGAAGGCGATGAATGGCTAGTTTAGAAGGCAGAATGGATGAGAAAGTTAAGAAAAGTAGCTATCATCGGTTGTGAAGCAGTTAACATAGACGGGAAAAATATAAATCAATTTGGTATGGGGGAGTCGGGGCCAGACTGTGATAGTCCTAATCCGGGGTAAGCTTGGTGCTACATCTCTCTCTTTTCTTTTGTTAAACTGTAGCGGAGGATCCGAATTTTATTCCAAAGGATTATACCATGTCAATGATGAAGTACAAGAATAAAATGGAAAATTTATATATATGTAGATGAGTAAGAAATTATGATTGTTTGTTATGTGAAGTTCTTTGCGATGAATTGGAGGTTGAAGATCGGCTATGTCAATGAAGTTTAGTTGTAGATGTGAGTGTCATGTCGTATTGACTGTGAGAGTTGAGCGGTGAAGAATATTGAAGTAATAATTTGTTTTGAGAGACGGTGTAGGTGAGGAATTATTTCCAGTGATTGGAAAAAGAAGCGGGTGTATGCAGTCTATAGAAATGGTGTAACATTGCCAATTCTTGTTATGAATTCGGAAGAAGACAAAAGATTACAATAGGAGTATTAGTGGAGGGTTGTGTCACGAAGTATCTTTAGTTGTGGAATAGCAAAATCAGTAAAGAAGATGGCAGTATTTTAGAGAAAAGCGTATATGTGTGCATTGGACTCTAATGTTCAGTAGGTAGTTAGTTATGTGACCCTAACAGTTTAACTCAATGCGGATAGTCTCTCTCTGTATTCGAATCCCCCTTTACAGATTTATTCTAGGCAGTATTGGTAGAATAAGTGAGACGAACAAGAACAACAAAGACTAAGTTACAAAATTATCTTAAAAAATATATATAAATAAATAAAAATAAATAAAGAGGTAGTAAAAATATTTAATATTAATGCTATTTTTTATAAAAAAATACTTTTATATACTATGTAAGGCCATAAACAAGACAAAATAAGGTAGATTAATAGAAATACTATTATAGACATGTTAAGATCAAAACAAAGGATAATTTCTAGTAAAAATTATCTAAAAAATCTCTAAATTGATATCTATGGAGGACCATTTATGAACCAAGGTCAAAATTAGATCCCATGGTACAAAATTATGTATTTACGGCAAATGGATTTTTTTTTTTTTTTTTTTTTTTTTTTTTTTATTGATCAAAAAATAGGATTTGAAAGAAAACTTTAAAAGGTTTTATTAAGTACTAATTTTAAGTGATTTGGATAGATATTGACTTTGTAAGAACTTTACAAAATCAAGGTTGATTCAAGTGACTCAATTTTTTGTGAGATAAAAAAGGATTTATAATTTTGAACACTTTGGGAGTTTGATTATAAATCTACAAGTAAAATTTTATGGATTTGTGATTGTGGTTGTGCTAAGTGCATGCTATAAGTGGATTTTCTATTAGAAGACAAGATATATATATGGATCCAAATGTTACAAGTATGTTTTAAGCATTTACATTATCTATGCAACAATAACAATGCAATGATTGTAAGAAGGCTTTGGCAACCAAAGCATTGCAAGTAGTGACTAACAAGATTGACAAATTTGATAGAAAAGATATTTCAAAATATTTGAGATATTATATATTAAAAATAGAATTAAATTATATTTCTAAAAAAAATGATTGAATTATTTAAATTTATAATAATATTAAAGATAAGAGAACATATAAAATCAATTATGGAATATTTTCGAAGTTCATGGGAGATATTTTTACATGCATTGAAGAATGAATATTTCTTGGAAGATATTGATCGGATTACTAAGAAATTATTCTTAGAATAGATTGAACAGCCTAATAAAAATTTGTAAGCTATGGAACTATTAAAGAAGTTTGAAAGATAGTATTCTTCATTGTTAAAAATAAAAAAATTTAATATTGGAGCCAAATAAGGTTGAGTTATTTCTTTGATTTCTTAATAGAAAATTACAAGAAAAATTGGAGGTCCTTCTTAAAGATAAAGAGAAAGATAAAGGATTAGTAACTAAATAGAAGGATATTGAAGATACTGTGGAATTGATTACAAAACGAGAAAAAAAAGAGGATAGGATTAGTATTCAATGAAGAACACAAGCATTTAGAAGTCAAGTATCTACTATACAATCAGTCATATCTATTATTTAAATTCTAGTAATTACATCAAAGAAAGAAGCTATAAAAGTTTAGAAGATTATATATAAAATGTGAGATCTTCAAATTAAACTTGCAATGCTTGAAAAAAAGACTTCTACAAATAATTCAAAGGCTACTTCTAAATAAAGATATGTACAAAGATGTATTTGGTATAATGATATTTTCTATCTCAAAAAGATTGTAATGAATTCAATGATATAGTTTGATAAAGAATTATTTTTTGAAAGGATGGAAAAGTGGCATTAAAAGATATTAGAGATCTTCTTCAAACCAACTTTCATAAGTGAGGTATAAAAGCATTGGTTCAAAATTATTTGATAACAAATGGAGTTGCAATACAAGAAATTGTAAGTTATAGTGCCAAGGTGGATGATGACTTTAACAAAAATATGAAAACAAGTAGATTTTGGTCTTTTTCCATTTCTACAATGTAAAAGGAAAAGATGCCATGAGAAGCATTATTAAGGATTGTTGCTACAATTTGTGGTGCTATAGGTTGGAAAGATCATATAGAGGCTCTTTCAATCCATGCATATATTGTTAAGACCCAACATAAACTTTAATAGAAGAAAAAAAGATGAGAGATTCTGATGATACAAGACAAAGAAATTCTTTTAAGAAGCAAACTCAAGGAGACAAGGCTCATGATATGGCTTCATAAAAATTACCTATAGAGGATGCTTCAACAATTTTAAAGAAAAACAAAATAAAATAATATAAAAATATTTAAAATAAAAAAATAAATCAATAGCTTATAAATTATTCTTTGATATTGAAGCAACAATAGATTTAAAAGAGAAGCTTGAGGATTGTATACTCAATACTAAGATTGAATTCACATTGAAAGAGATTTTAGACATTGTAAAGTAGGAATTTTATGATGTTATTATTGACAATATTAAACGAAAGAGGCAATTAATAAGTGAAATAGGATTAAATTATATTGTTCATATATAGAATGGATAGGAATTTTATAATTTATGATACATAGTTTATAGGATTAAAAATAGGTAGTAAGTTGATGAATGGCCAATTTAGAAGGTAAAATACATGAGAAAGTTAGAAAAAGTAATTATCATTGGTTGTGTAGCAATTAACATATTCAGGATAAATATAAATTTATTCAATATGGAGGAGTCGGCACCAGACTGTGATAGTGCTGAGCCGGGGTAAGCTTGATGCTATCTCTTATTTTTTTTGTTTTTTTTAGATTGTAGTGGAGAATCCGGATTTCATTTTGATTGATTGAACCATGTTGATTATGGAATATAGTAATAAAAATAGATAATTCAATTTAATATATGGATAAGTAAGGAATTATAATCGATTGTTGCTTGAATTTGGTGTGGCGAATTGGCAGTCAAAGATTGGATATGTCGATGCAGTTTAATTATGAGTAAGAATGTTATGCCATATTGGCTGTGAGAGTTGAGCAATGAAAGAGAATTTTAGAGAAAGATGGTTTATTTTGAAAGAAGTTCTTGGTGAAAAGTTATTTCCAATGATTGGAGAGTGAAGCAGGTATAAGCAGTCTATTGAGACAATGTAACATTGCCAGGTGTTGTAGTTTGATTGGAGGAGGATAATAGATTATGGTAGGAGAATTTGTAGAAGATTGGATCACGAAGTTTATTCATAGTTGCGGAGTAACAGTACTGATAGAGTGGTTGGCATTATTCTAAGTGTTTACGTGTGCATTGGACTCTGATATTTGGAGGCAGTTAGTTGTGTGACCTTAACAATTTAACTCAATGCAATTAGTCTTTCTCTGTGTTCAAATCTCCTTTTATAGATTTTTTCTAGGCAGTATTAGTAGAATAAGTAAAATATTAGAATCACATTTTGGCGCAATTGTCAGGGAATGACAATAGTACTGAGTATTAGGAATTAACTCCCAAATATGTAGTTGAGGATGTCGCATGAAGAGGTTACAAAATTAGTTTTGGTTAGAAAGTGAAACCGAATGTATAGTTAAATTAGAGATAGAAAGTAATGTCAATAATATATGATGAAAGATTATGATTAATAGGAACAAAAACATTGCTCTAAGAAAAATAAGTCAGTTAAAAGGAAGAGAGGAGAGAGCACAAGCAAGAAATTTGTTGCGAGATGAGCAAGAACTGAAGTTAAAAAGGAAGCATCAATAGCGTTGGATTAAACCATAGTTGTATGCTTGTTGGCACATCCGAGCATATCCAGAATATGAAAGATCTTTAAAATTTCAGACATATATATCATTAAAGAAATTGCCAAGAGCACTCGTAGATAATTCGGTGAATAGCCCAGTGTATCTCTTGAATCCATTAATAGAAAGAGAATGGAACACAGAAGAATTGGGTACTCTATTGGATACTTTTCTAATAGTGGATACAATCGATTTGAGCAAAATTAATTCTTTAGAAGGGCATGTATTGCTTGTCAATAAGCGCCAATTTAGTGTGTTTCAAAATCCATTGTTTTCACCTCAATTTCAACTAATAAAAATTATTTGTAGATAATAATAGCAAATTACGGAGGCCTCAAAATTTGGAAAAGATAATTGGATGAGACAACATTTATTTTAATAACGAATTGAGCAGAACAGTGTCACCTTCAATGGCGACGAGGAGTCCAACAATTCTAATTGCAGTCCAAATGGGTGTAGTGGGTGATCGCACAACTAGCGTAGCCCCATTATCTATATTTAGAGGTCTACCAAGAGCCGACCCAGATCAACACTTGTCTCAATTCTTGATTGCATGTGTAGCCAATAATAGTAGAACTAAAGATATTTGGTTAAGATGGTTGTTAGCGACCTTGAAAGACATGGCATTTGAATGGTATAATCGCCAACCCGTGGAACAATTTCCTAATTGGGAGGCATTGAAAAATACATTTTTGATTCATTTTCAACCAATAGGATTTAAAAAATATCTTAGGCAAAGATTAATGAATAGCAGAATGGTACCAAGAGAAGCAATGCAATCATATTATGGCCAAGTAGCAGATATCCTTCGTAAATGGCCAAATAACCAAATGCCAGATTTATTTATTGTGTCTATATTGGTTAACAAACTATATCCACCAGAATTGAAGATGCTTATAAAGAATGCCCAACCTGCAACTATGGCTGCCTCACTTAACCGAGCTAAGGTATGGAAAGAATATCATTATGATCAATTCTTAACCACAGGCGCCACGATGATTCCATCTCAAAGAAGGTATCAAATGCCAATTTGGAATGAAACTGTAGGCAACTATCCAAGAACAATTGATTATGGTACAAATCTTAGTACTAATCCGTAGAGGATAATAAATGTTGTTCCATTGTAAGCTGTACCACCAATAATTACAATTCCATATTTTCTATACTCCTTATATTAAAAATCAATATCTATAAAAGAGTTATCTAATGATCTAGTATCAAAGGATCCAAATGAGACTTTGTTGTTAACTTTGACAAAAAAGATGGACCAGTTGGTTGTTAATTTGGCAAAAGATAAAGAAAAGAGATATAAATCGATTAATATGCACCCCAATATTTGGTGCAATAATTGTAAAGGATAAGGCCATTTGGTAACGGAATGTTCTTCACTACCCCAAATGATTGTGCCATGTACATTTTGTAGAGGTAAGCATATAACCATCAATTGTTGGAATTTAAGAAAGCAACAACAGTTTGGAAATTAGACCATGATTCAACCAACTTTGTGGGATATTAATCAAATTCAAATAGAAAATAGGTTTGGCTAGAACGGGAATCCTCCAACTAAATAAAATAGAAATTTCTTTAATTTTTAAAATTCTAAGTATAATCAAAAAGGTGATCCCAATTCTCAAGGTTTTGTGTAAAATCAACAAGGACACTCTCAATATCCATCCATTCACAATCCAATTTCAGATCCTGCAATATCAACTGGTCGGCTAGGATCCTTTACCTATCCAATCTGAAATAAGCCTAGCCAATATATACTAGTTGAAACGCCTAATATTCCTAATAGAGGTGAAAGAAGACTACTCTGATTTTATCGTTACAAGCAGATAAGACATTATGCTAGTGAATGTCCCAATCCAAGAACCAATGATGATTATGCTCCAGTATGTGGAAATTGTAAGCAATCTAGACACACTTATCAGTAGTGTAATGCTCTGTTTAATGTTAATAATCAAGATCAATGTATCCAGCTGCAAAATAAGATGGAAGACAATATTTGAATTCCACAAGATTCTCCAATAAATTGGATAGAATGCATTCATGCAGTACTTACTCGGGCCCAACAAAAAGAAAAAGATCCAATTTAAAAATTGGGAGTACCAGTTGCAGCGAACCAATTTAAATAATTAGATAGTACTCCAAATCTAACATCAGTATTGTAGATATTATCAACATTGGGATCAAATTCATCTTTGCAACTTGAGAATGTCTCTAGCCCTGAGATATTGGTTCAATCAAAACCAGTACTAATATCTGCAAAGTTTCAGGAGCCATCTTATCTATTAAAAGATCCTCTCATGGACAAGAATTCGGACAAAGTCCATTCAGTAGTTCTAATTCAAAACTCCGTAAGAAAATTATCTCAAGGGATTAAATTGAAATCCATAAAAAAGAAGAGGGTTTTGGAAATCATTGCCAATATGAAACCATATGATATTATGAAAGATTTGGATGAAATTAAACCTTCTATTATAATAAAGCAATTGTTAGCAGTTGCACCAGAATGTCATTCTATATTGAATTCCTTATTAATATGACGTAGAATTCAAAATAAAAAATTCATGAAATTAGTTTGAATCCCAATCCAAGAGCATCAACTATCGATATATCAATTGATGGCATTCTCATTCCTGGAATTCAAGTGGATGGTGGCTTTAGTATAAACTTAATGAACGCCAATACAATGGAGGAGTTGGATTTAAAATAATTATTATCCACGACATTGGTATTGAGAATGGCAGATCATAGTAGGGTGAAACCAATGGATATCTTACGCAGTATTAACATTGTAATCGTGAGAATCACATATAAAATTGATTATATTATTTTTTGATTATAAAATTCCACTTTATCATATCCAATTTTATTGGGTCGGTTGTGGCTATATCAAGCCAAAGCTAAGAATGATTGGGGTCGAGGAACATTAACTATTGGGAAGAATAGTGACAAGATCGTTTTACAAATGTATCCAATTCAATATCATGGAGAGTCTCAAATTATAGACTCAGAAGCAACATTTGATGATGAGGGCCAATCTAAGGCAGAATATGACAAAGTTAACAATGTAATGCAAGTTGATAAGGATCCAATTCACATGCAAAAATAGGGCATGTTATACCAGTATGAAAGATTCGAGGAATATTTATGATATCAGGAAGATGCAATAAATTCTGACAATGTCATCACGGATTGAATGAATAATTGCGTGATAAATTAAGTCAATACATTGGAACCAAAATTGGATAGTTCTAATGTGACAAATTATATGAAGAATTTAAAGTAGAAGAGGCAAATCAAATTGGAGATTGATACGGAACCTGTGTGCCAATTTATTAACTTGGGCTCCAATGAAACATCCTAGATTATCAAAATATACACCGATATTATGGATATAGAACTAAAAAATTGGAAAGAATTCTTTCTATGTCATAAATCTGCTATTGCTTGGTCATATGCAGATTTAGAAGGTATTCTTGCCAAAGTTTGTGAGCATCCAATTACCTTAGAGGAGGATGCTACACCAGTTTGTCAAAGACAACACTACCTTAACCTAAAATATTTTCTCATGGTCAAGAAGAAAATAGATAAACTTTTAGACGTGGCCTTCATATATCCAGTCCCGTATAGTAAATGGATTTCACCGATTGTGATGGTGCCGAAGACGAATAGAAAAATCCGAATATGTCAAGATTTTTGTAAACTAAATGCAACTACTAAGAAGGATTACTTTTCTTTATCTTTTACGGATAATATATTGGACGCAATAGCTGGGCATGAATGTTATTTTTTTTTGGACGGATTTTTAGATTATAATCAAATAAAAATTGAAAAAGAGGACTAGTTGAAGACCACTTTTACTACAGATTGGAGCATAATTGCTTATAAAGTGATGCCATTTGGATTATGTAATGTCCCAGCCACATTTCAAAGGGTAATGACACAAGTATTTCAAGATTATTTACAATTATCGATGGAAATATTTTTAGATGATTTTTGCACATTCAGTACAACATTGAACTATTTGAAATGTCTTGATAAATATTTGGACCAATGTGATAAATATGAAATATCTTTGAATTTTGAAAAGTCTCAATTTGGTATACTATCAAGAAAGCTTTTAGGACTTATTCTTTCCTTGGCCAATATCGCTACTAACCTAGATAAAGTTACTCTTATATTGGCTTTACCAAAGTTAGAAACAATGTCAGGTATTTATGGTTTTGTAGGCCATGTTAGCTAGTATAGGTGATTCATTCATTTATTTGCAGTAATATGTCAACAGTTAACAAATCTCTTAAAGAAATTATTATTGAATGAATCTAGTCCAATTTGAATTAAAAAATATACAATTACGTTTGAAGAATTAAAACAAAAATTGGTATTAACACTAGTACTTGTTGCATCTTGTTGGACAAAATCATTTCATGTTTATGTTGATGCCTCGAATATTGCTATTGGATCTGTATTAAGCTAGAAAGATAAAAAAGATTTGGATCATTCCATCTATTTTGCTAGTCGACAACTTGTTGCTGCGGAACAAAATTACACTACGACTGAATGGGAAGCCTTGGGTATGATCTATTTTGTCCAAAAATTTTGACATTATTTGCTTGGTTATCTATTTGTGTTTCATGTCGATCATGATGCTCTTAAGTATATGATTAATAAACCTCAATTGAGTGGATGCATTGCTCGATGGATATTACTCCTTTAAGAATTTAATTTTATTATTAATATTTGACTAAGAAAGAAACATGCCAATGTAGATCATTTATCCTGCTTGTTCAATATATTAGATAACGAACCTATCAATGATACACTTCCTGATGCGGAATTATTTGTCATCGACATGATCACCCCAAAATATAGTGAATTGATCCAATATCTGATTTTTTAGACATTTCCACCTAATTATAGTGAGAAACTTAAGAAATGCCTGATTTTGAAAAGTGTGCCATATACAATGATTGAAAATACCTTGTATAATTGCGATAATATTTTCATATAAAAATGTGGCTACTATATTAGCATTATTATTTTTCATTGTTATTGCTTCAGTCTATTTTGTTATATAATCGGTTGCTACCAAAATATATTTTTTATGGCCATTTAGTGAGATTGGTGCAATTGGTCCTACAAAATCAATACTCCATTTCTCAAATGATGCTCGATTTGGATGTTCTAAAGAATGGGTTAATGATTGCAGAACCTATTTTATTAATTCTACAATTGCAGCTTTGACAGCTAAATATGAGATCAAGCATTGAAAGACAATCCCATATCACCCTCGTGCCAATGGATAGATTAAAAAGACCAACATTATTTTGTGCAAAATTTTAACTAAGATGATGTTTGGTGTGGGAACGGACTGGGATATAAAATTGTTTGCAGCCTTATGGATGTATTGTATTGCATATAAAGTGACTACCAATTCCACACTGTTCCAATTGGTATATAGCCAAGAGGCAATATTACCAATTGAATTGGAAGTTTTGAGTTTACAAATTGTATTAGATGAATGTCTTGGTAACCAAGAATCCCTCCAATATTGGTTAGCACAATTGAAAAAATTGGATGAAGTTAGGACTACGATTCTTTTAACTATGGAATCTACATAGTATTGCCATAAGAATTATTATGATAGTAAATTATGTCCTAAATCTTTTATGCCCAATGGCCTAGTACTTCTTTATGATAGCCGCTTTCACAATTTCCCGAGAAAATTCCAAGTCCATTGGCACGGATTGTATCGAGTAATTGAAGCCTTTTCTAATAGTTCAGTTCAATTAGAAGATTTTTTGGGTATTCAATTTAGTATCCAAATTAACAAAAATCAATTATGTCTTTATTTTATATAAATCTAGGACAGATTTTTAAAATTAGGAGGGAAGAGGGTGTACAAATTCATGATAGATTACCTTTATTGAAGGTACATGATGGTTAGAAAAGACAACTGATGGTTAGTTTTGAATCCTAATATAGACTAGTCAGGCAAATCAGAAGTGATGATCTGGTATACTAGATTAAGGATTGTTGATTTAGATCCCAAGTAAAAGATTAGGAGTGGGATATTTAGTAGAAGTTTTTGTTAGCATTCTGATTTTGAGCTTGGTTGTTCAAAATCAGAATGCTAACAAAAACTTCTACATTGTATGCTTATTGAAATGTAGAATTTTCTGCAATTAAAGAGTAACATTAGTACAAGCAAGGAGTGTATAGTAAACATTACATAATGTTAATGGAAAGGTCAAAGAGAGCTACGGATAGAGAGAAAAATGTCCGAAACGTAAGAAGTAAGAATAACTTGTAATCGCCGTCCCTAGTGGTGATCACTAACATGGAGCCAATAAAGTTGGAAATCTATTGGTCCCCACAAAGACAAAGAGATTTTAGAAATGCAAAGATGTATGTGTTTTTGTGAGGGTCAGCTAACTTGCCACCAATTGATGTAGAACTGGTGGTAGAGTATATAGAAAATTACGACCCAAAGGATGGTTTGAGTGTAGTAAAGAGGAGAATAATTGGAATCGATAAGAGTATCTTATAGAAGGTATTATATCTACCAATAGGTATTAAAGACATGAATTAAAAAAATATATATAATCTAATAGAAACTGTATCAAAGAAAAGTCACAAAATGGGAATAAAAAAGTATGTATATTCAAAGAAAACTGGAATGGCTATTGCCAAAGATTGGAAACATGAAGACTCTTGAAACTAGAATAGAACCAAGAAAGAAGTTGACAAGACTCAAGAGGGCTTCACTCTTGCCTCTATAAATACTATCTAACTAAGAGCTATGTGGCGATATTCTATAGGACCTCATACATGTGTCTCATTTGCAAGACACGTGTTAAACTTGCATGACAAGTTTTCCACATGTGCGCCACGTATTTGGCTTGTTCCACAAGCTACCAATATGTGCGCCATGTGGCTAGCTTGTTGACCAAGTTTCTAAGCTACCAATCACCTATAGACATGTATAAAGGTGATTTTACATCTATGAAGCTTCTATGAAACTTTTTTATCAGATATTATCAAATCAACTTATTTTACCTACTTCTATTGGTCTATATTATTTAGATAATTTATTGGAATAAATCTTATGTCCGTGATATTATCCCCTCTTTTAGGGATGAGTTCCACGAGGAGCGGTGATTATATGTTGAGGAAGTCCAAGATATGTCGAATTGTGCTTGCCACATATTCTGATCTTTGTTCCCTTCCAAGGTAGTTGATAGGTCCTTTCAGCCATCTATAATGTCCCATACTAGGGCGAGAGGACCACCCTGTTATTTGATTATTATTGAGGCCTTCATAACTTCTTTCAAAGAAAATATTAGAAACACCATCAAGAGTAGTTCCTACCTCTAAAAGTATCACCAAATATCAGGAGTCTCTTCCAAGGTCGTGATACCAAACACGTTGTATTTCACCATCAATCCAAAGAAGGACATGTCTTTCTTGAGGGTCTTCATTTCTATTCCGTCATCTTGAAGGTTGTGATAGTTGTAATGTCTCATCCAGTAAATCAGCACATGATGGCTCTTGAGCTGAATTCGCTGGTTGTTGATCCTCCATCTCTTTAGCACAAACAAATCTAATAACAAACAATGATACAAGGTAGGATGAAACCTCTATAGAACCTGCCTTGCTTTATAGCAAAGATTTTCTTGAGTATTTATCTTGATTTTGATAGATGTCATTGATGAAATGCATTAACTTTTATTGATGCATTTGTTAGATTCTTTGATGGCTCCTATGTGCGTTCACTAATATCATATCCGCGCCAATGCACAAGATATTCTAGTCAATTTTGGCGCTGCCTTGAATTTAAAATCTCTTCAACCTCAAATTCTTCATCGTTGTCTACTTCTTCAGGAGGCGGTGGCATTTGTCTTCTTTCTTGTATATTCATTGTCTTGTATGGCTCGAGTAGTGACACGTGGAATACATGATGGATCTTCATAGACTTTGGTAGGTGTAATCAATATGCAACTAGATTGATTTGTTTAGAAATAGGAAAAGGTCTAAGCCTACAATAGTCCAATTTATCACAAGGACAAGTAGTCTTGATATTGCGACGAAGTAATCATACCTTGTCTCCCACGTTGAATTGTGGTTGTTCTTTGTGATACACATCTGCATTTGTTTTTTGTCGTTCTTGAGCTTCTTTTAATTGCACCTTCATTATTGCATGTAGCTCTGACAAATGATTTGCCAAATCTTCTGCTGCTGGATTATCAACTTTTGAAAAGTCAAAAGCATCAAGTCGTGGGTGATAACCATAATTGGCAAAAAAAGGTGTTTGTTGCATAGAAGAATGTATTGTATTATTATAAGCAAATTTAGCCAATGGCAGAAGAGCTATCCAATCATCTTGTTGGTAGTTGATGATACACCTTAAATATTGCTCCAAGACTTGGTTCACACGCTCTATTTGTCCATCAATTTGAGGATGAAAAGCTGAAGATAATTTTATGTCCACTTATAAGATCTTGAAAAGGGTTCTCCAAAATCTTGACACAAATTGAGTTCCCCTATCCGATATAATATTCTTAGATAATCCATGATAGCGATAGATATTATCAATGAAAAGCTTAGCTGTTTCTTCACGGGTGATAGATTTTGTGTATGGCACAAAATGTGTCATCTTGGTGAATTGATCTACTATCACAAATATAAAGTCATAAGATCTTGAACTTGAAAGATCTCTGATGAAATCCATAGAAACAAAAGACCATAGTTGTTTTAGAATAGGTAATGGCTGAAGAAGCTCAAAAGGTCGATGACGAGGAGTCTTTGATCTTGAGCAGATATCACATGATTGTACAAAGTCTTTAACTGCCTTCCATATTTGAGGCCACCAAAAATCTCTTGATATAAGTTCCAAAGTCTTATTGTATCCAAAATGTCCTGCCGTTGGAAAATCATGACGTGCTTGAAGAATACGTAAACGTGCTTCTCTTTCTAGAACATATAGACGTCTTTCAAAATATAGTAGATTGTTCTTGAACTCAAATTTAGAAGCATCATGAGACTTGGAAGAATTATTCTTGATATCATGAACAAGAGGGTCTGAGGACATACTTGACTGAATTTGCTTGAAAAAAGTTGAATCAACAGTCAATGTTGATTTTATTACTCGAAGATAAAACTGCTCTGGTTTCAAGATAACTGTTCTTTGTTGCTCAAAAGTTGCATCTCCTTCTTTTGGTGCAAAATAAGAACGTCTAGAAAGGGCATCGAACAAACCTTGTTGTTTTCCTGGCCGATAAGTGATAATGAATTTGAATCTTGACAAAGACATACTCCAACGAGCTTGACGACGATTCAACATGCGTGCCGACATGAAATACTTGAGGTTCTTGTGATCCGTATACACGATGACTAGACTCAAAGCGCCTTCTAGATAATGACGCCATTCTTGAAAAGAATCCACAATTGCAAGAAGTTCTTTGTCGTGGATCTCATAATTGATCTCGGCTGTTGAAAATTTTCTTGAATGAAAA